>SNQN01006392.1:2917-30542 GCA_008642245.1 Bassia scoparia | reverse complement strand
CACTCGTACGAGGAATTTAAAGTTATGCCTTAAGGTTGCTTTTAATTCGAATTGTCGAATCGTTTGTCAATCAGTATTACATGCAAATTACATAGAAAGTTGAATTTCTAAACAAGCATGCAAAAGGGGGTTTCGAATTGAGATGTTGGCCTCAAACCTACCTCGCAACACGATGTCGAAGRCCAAGAACGTTGCCTCGGACCCTTAGGAACCCTTGTCGAACCTTAGAACCCTTGAAAACCTCTTAGATCTATTGCGAAAGAGCCTTTGAAGATGCTTTTATGTGTTTGAATTGTGTTTGAGAGTGTTTGAAAGTGTTTTTGAGAGAGAATCAAACGACTGAGAGAGAGAGAGAAGGCTTGTCCAAAGTTTTGAAAGTTCATCAAATGAATAGGGGAGGCTCCCTATTTATAGGCAAGGGTCGAAATTGGCCAAAATAGGAAGTTCCCAAAACTGGGCGCAATTGCGCCTAGTATYGACCTCGATTTTTGCAGATTTTGCTTGCCTCGAATAGCGTGATTGCGATTGTATAATATCGTAATATAGTCGTACATGATTTTATACGATTATTACCTGATATTATTGCGATTGCGTCGAATATTATTGCGATCTTCGAGATTGTTTTACCTCGAATAGCAAGATTGCAATGAAACAATATCGTAATATAATATAAAATATATGCTTGATTTTATACGATCATAGTTGATATTATTGCGATTATGGCCTATATTATTGCAATGCTCGGGATTTTCTGCTTCCTCGTGACGCGTGTCTCGAGGCGAACATCCCGGGATGGCCCGCTTGCTCGGTTTTGCGTTTTTGCTTAAGAAATTCATAAATATTAAACCATAAATCGAACAAAATGGGAAAAATATGTAAAAATTCCTTGTTAAAAATAGGCTGATGTGCTAAAATTTTGTGAATTTTGGAATTGTGTTCATAGTTTAATTAATTATCGCAAAATTAATTAAATTGCTGAAAATTTCGAAAATTGCCAAAAATGCTTAGAAAAATTCTAGAAAAATGTTTTAAAATAATTTAAAATATTAAAATTTATTTTTTGAGGTTCTTAATACCTGAAGAGGTGTCTAGCGCAAGGGAATCTGCCTTTTTTTAGGGCCTATCAGGGTCCTAGCTCTCTTGGTTTGACTTGTGTGTTGCGAGGGGTGTCTTATCATTGGCAGTTTTGGGCTAGGGACAAATGTATGTATCTACAACTTCTTATTTACATAAGTTTTTTTATTTTCCATTTTTATATACATTAATATGAATTGATATTATATCATATAAATCTTTTTAACCTTATCCTTTTTTTTATTAAAGCTAAAATTTCTATTCTTTAGATAAGATAAATTTTTTGGTTTATTTGGAATTAAAGTTTTTTGGGGATGAAGTCGTTTTTTTGTTATATAACATTATTTTATTTTTGTGTTAGATAAGATTTTTTTGTTTAAAATTAATTTCCTATTTTTCAGTTTTGTTTTTAAGAGTAAATTCTGTCTCTTATACACATCTAGATGTGTATAAGAGACAGGTTTTATATATTATATTTTGTTTAGATGAGATTAATAGATATTTTTGTCTTGGTTCATCTTCCTAACATTAGGTGCAAGCTTTAAAGTAGGCTTTTTGCTTATAAAACTTGAGAAATTATTAGAATTATACATTTAATGACTTCTCCTTTAAAAAGCATGATAAAGAATTAAATTGAAATAGTTTCATATACTCCGTATAACAGATGTTAATTAATGAAAAACAATGATTACCGTAATATCAATTAAAATCAGCTTCTAAATCATTTTATTATGATTTTTGTATTCAATGTCATATAATTTATTTTTTTTGCATTTATTTTTATCTATGTATGGAGTATATTTTATTATTTAATGCTATCTTTGTGGAAAAAAAGGTCCGCACAAAAGTTATCAACCAAATTTGGGTGTTTACTTTATAATATAACATAGATATTGAATTTTATAGGTGTCAATAATTTAATAATAATATTTGTTTTTAGGGATACTAACTCTTGATTAGCCAATAAAAAAGAAAAAAAAAACACTATAAGTAACCAAACATATGTTGTGTCACTCTATAAACAATGAAATGTTTCGTATATAATTGATTTTTTTAGTAGGTATTTTGCAATTTTTGGTAATAAGTAAAATACAACGGGTCAAAGATTTTAACATAAAAATAGTACTCATAGTTGTAAAATTAAAATAGGAAAGGAGAATATATACATTATCGTTAAATTTGTTATATATGATCACGAGACTTAATAATAATTTATTTATTTATTTTATAATAAGAGGCTATTTAATTATTAAAGCAAATAATGATAGCAGTTACTCCCTTCGTTCCTAAATGAAGTATACATTTATAATCTTGAATGCACAATGTACAACGTGAGAGAATCTTCTAAATATCTCTTAAGACATAAGTCAAAATATAGTCATGTCGAGTCTTGTTTTAATCATTTATAACTTTTGCTAATGTATAATATAATTAATGATATGATTAAAATAAAACATGCATTGACATGCGTGCAAAACTAAAATGTATGAAACATTGTGAACGGAGGGAGTACATCCTCAAGCTCAATTCGAATACCACCCACACAAATACGAGGCAAGGGCTCGGTTGTATTAAGGTGTGCCAACACATGAGCAACACAATTTTCCTCTCTAAAAACTTGAACCATAGAACACCACTCAAAATCCAAAACCAACTTAAGAATATCTCTAACAAAAAAAACTTAAATAAGACTCCCTAAAAATATATTTATCAAATAAGTGAAGGAAGGAGCAATGGTGTCTCCCTTTAAATATACTATACTACCCTCACACATGAAGAAAAGCACAAAGTAACATGTTTGTCAATGCACAATTTACATGGGAAATACCTTTAATTGTACATGAGTAAAAATTATAAAAAAACATTATTTTAATAAACTACTCCCTCCGTTCCAGTTAGTTTTTTACGTTTCCTTTTTTGGTGTTCCCTTTTATTATTCTTTACATTTCCTTTTTCATACTTTAATTTTTTACTCATTAATGTTACTTTTACCCCTAAAATAATTAATATTACCCCTTACTTATTTACTCATCATTCTTGATTTTCCAACCAAATTTATCTCATCCCCTCATTTTTAAATATAAAAAGATTTACTTTAATTTTATTGCACACATCTCGAACAAATTAAAAGAATAATACAACTTTCAAGTAATACTACCATAATTTATCGAAATACTAATTTCCCTTAATTGACGTGCAATTCTACAAACGTAAAAAAAATCGAAATGAAGGGAGTACTTGTTAACACGATACCAACAAGACCCCACTTGACTATATTCATTTTTATATATTAGCGAGAATTTAGAAGGTTATCACTACTAATGAATAATGTCAGTTTTCCTTATGGCATGAATATAGTGGAAAGGAGGGAGTAAAAAAAACATTTCTAAAAATAATTCAATCAACCCTAATCAATGCACAACAATTAAGTCTATTTTCAACTAAATCAACAAATAACAAAGTCAATTATAATATGGAGTAATTATGATTAATTGAATGTTTATGTATTGGAACAAAAAATTGCTACAATCAATGAAAATAATGCCAATCACAATATGTTAATTAATTTTGAACAATGGAAAGTTATAAGCAGCAATTATAATTCAAATTTTTTAGAAAAAAAACTAAAATCATAGAATTGGCTAACAAAAAAATTAATTACACAATTTTAAAAGAATGTAAATACAACCACAACTCGAAAATATCTTCAATCTAGAGCATTACAATTTTGAAGAATTATGAACATGTATTACTATTAAAAAAATAATCATCCCAAAATGTAATATTTCCGCACACATCGCGTGCACATAAGTACTAGTGACAATAATACTTTTAACAAGCTGTAAATTATCACACTCCACAGTAACATGTTGGCATCCGACTTGAATAGCTAATTGTACGCCCAAGATCATGGTTTTAGCTAGGGGTGTTAGCTTGAGTTGCAACCCACTTAGTTAATTGAAATGTTTTCAACTTGAACCGAAATAACTTGAATTGAAAGTGACCTCGTTGAGCTAATTTTGCACATCACCAACAAGTCAAACGCCAAATATTATTGGTTTGTTAGGTGGTTACCCCTTTAGTTACTAGTTATAACGGATAATCTCGCTAATTTGAAGGATCATTGGAAAGTAGAAAAAGGCTAGTAGAAGGTAGTTAACTTGAGAAATTACATAAAATGGGGAATGAAACTGAAGTTTACACTACAAAATTAAAAAACAAAAAACATATTTAGCCACTGATTTAGGTCGCTAAAATCTGTTTTTTTTTTTTTTTTTTTTTGCAGTGTTAGGACAAACATGATTTGATAAAAGATATAAATGTCTTCCATTAAAAGTGACCGATAGAGTCGGGCTACAACTGTATTACAAAGAAGAGTCATTACCTACCTTCATGATTACACAATTGGAAAAGAAAGTATTCGACTAAAGATACATGATAGGCTACACTAAGAYTAAACTGTTCTAAACTTAACTTGGCTGAGAAGCCAATTGTAACTAAAGAAAGTAGTAAAATGCGAAGAAGTGTAGTAGTTGATGTGTTGTTGTTTGCTCTCGACCTTTGGTCCTCTATTTATAGTGCTTCATGGAAGAGATCGTGGGGAAATTGTATGGTGGTTACTTGATAAGTACCAAAAGTGCTCACATTTAGGGTTTATTTACTCTCCTATTTTGGCCTTTTGTGTATTTTTGACGTCGTTTTACTAGCTTTTTGGCTAGATTTCCAATTTGTTTAGTTTTTTGSAGTTTTTTTGTAGTTTTTATAGGTTTTTAGTTAGTTTTCTTCTTATTTCCTTTTTAAGCCTCCAAATGCAAAGTTTTGAGTTGTATTTCAAGATGCCATGGTTGACCTTATTATGAGTTGAGCTCATGACTTCATTTGTTGTGTTCTAACATCTTTTTTGAGACATATCTTTATGCACATTTTGGGTTTGCAGGTGAAGATTGTTGCATTGCAAAGTAGACTTTGAGAGCTTTCCAATAGTATATTACAAGCTGCAATCCGAGCTCCGAGGTAAAAGTTATTGTCAGTCAAAGTTGGAGCATGAGRAGCGTTAATCAAGGATCAAAGAGCCAAACAAGGAGGATATGCCGAGCCTCCAAAGCATACGCTCTAGAGCCTAGAGCGTACGCTCTAAAGGAATTTCCCCCTTATCCAAAATAACATATTTTGGGAGCAAATGTCGAGACTCCAAAGTGCACACTCTTGAGTCCAGAGCATATGCTCTGGATGAGCTCCCCTTGGCCATATTTCCATAATTTCAGAGCACAAAATCTAGAGGTCAGAGCGCGCACTCTGACCCTCAAAGCGTACGCTCTGTCCTTTAGCCTGGTCGCTCTRCCAAAATTTTCAAAGCAAGTTCAATTGCCAAGAAGCCAAAGCGTACGCTCTAAGCTTGTTGACCTTTGAGTTTGACTTCTCTAGTTTGACTTGGATGGCATATTTGCAATTCTAGGGAACTTGTAATCTTAGTAATGGCATTCTTGTAATTTTTCTAAAGCTTTGTAATATGTTGTATAAATACGATTTTAGAAGAGAGARAAACAAGTTAGAGAGTACTGAGTTAGATTTTATTTTGCAATTTTATTTTCAGAAATTTTCTTTCTTTTCTTTCAAGTTTATCTTCTTCTTCAAGTAGTTTTAGGAGTGAGGAACACCATAGTTGTAAGCTTCAAGTTAGTCTAACTCATTCATTTCTTCATCATTTTGGGCGATTCTTATATGCATTTGATTCTTCTTGCAACATAGGGTAAGATTCTAACATTCAATTTCATTTTCGTCAATGTTTTGAGTAGATTTCATGCAACTTAGGTTTTGTAGTTTTTTGTGGGTTTTCTTTTATGCTTTGATTTTTGCTTAAATAATTGTTAGATTGTGTTCTTAGTAGTTTGTACTTGTTTTGCAATAGTTTTCAATTGATTTTGTTGAATTTCTTTAATACCATAATTCTTGAGCTTTGCAAGTTTGATTTCATGGCTTCAATGTTGTTTCATGCTCTTTTGTTGTTGTTTTCTTGTGCTTTACAATGATTTGTGAGTAGTTTCCTTGCTTAGGTAGCTAGGGACCCTAATGTAGGGAAACCAACGTCATATTAATAATCGTATACTCAATCCATGATTTATTTCTCCATTTGTTTTGGTTTCTTAAGCCTTCTAATCCTTGGACTTGCCCTTGTTGTTGTTGTTGTTGTTGTTGTTGTTGTTGTTGTTGTTGTTGTTGTTGCTTGCTGCTGTTGCTGTGTTGTTGTTGTTGTTGTTGTTGTTGTTGTTTGTTGTTGTTGTTGTTCTGTTGTTTGTTGTTGTTGTTGTTGTTGTTGTTGTTGTTGTGTTGTTGTTGTTGGTGTTGCTGTTGTCTGTTGCTTGTTGTTGTTGTTGTTGTTGTTGCTGCTGTGTTGCTTGTTGTTGTTGTTGTTGTTTGTTGTTGTTGTTGATGCTGTTGTTGCTGTTGTTGCTGTTTGTTGTTGTTGTGCTGTTTGTTGTTGTTTTGTTTGTTTGTTGTTGTTGTTGTGTTGTTGTTGTTGTTGTTGTTGTTGTTGTTTTTTGTTGTTGTTGTTGTTGTTGTTTGTGTTGTTGCTGTGTTGCTGTTGTTGCTGTTGTTGTTGTTGTTGTTGTGCTTGCTGCTACTGTGTGTTGTTGTTGCTGCTGTTGTTGTTGTTGTGTTGCTATTTTGTTGCTGTTGCTATTGCTGCTGCTGCTGGATTTCGCTGGATGCTTGGCTGGCTGTTGCTGTTGTTGATGATGTTGTTGTTGTTGTTGTTGTAGTTGTTGTTGTTGCGTTGGTGCGTTGGTGCGTTGTTGCTGTTACGGTTATTATTGTTGTTGCGGTTGTTGTTATTGGGGATGTTGTTGCTGGTGTTGTTGTTGTTGTTGCTGTTGTTGATGTTGTTTTTCTTGTAGTTATTGTTATTGTTATTGTTGTTGTTGTTGTTGTTTTTGTGGTGGTGGTGGTGGTGGTGGTGGTGGCGGTGGTGGGTGGTGGTGTTGTTGTTGTCAGGGGGTGGGCGCGGGTTTTGAAAAATGGGTATGCACCATACAATGGAATAAAAATTTCAGTTCATCGGGTCGGTTTCAATTAAATAAAGTAAGAAAAGAAATAATAATGTCATACATATGTCAAATTGTCAATCGGTTCATCGGACGCAGGTTTTCAAAGATGAAATAAGCATACAAATTTTGGCCTAAATCATTTTTTGTTCCACTCAAATTAATTAAATCAAAAAATTTAAAACAAACTACACATGTTTTCATAAAAAACAAAAGCAACATTTAGCTCATAAACACCAACAAAACAATAAAATCAAACTAACTAACTTCAATTACATGAATACATGAATTTTTCAATAAAAAACAACACTAGATAGCTCATTCAAATCTGAAAATTAAATTAAACCAACAATTCAATTAAACAACACTAGATACATTACATACTTACATGTTTCACGAACCATCAAACATCAAACCAACAATTGATGAATTTGTAGGTTATAACTTATAATTAAAGTGCAACAATTCACAAATTCAGTAATCAATATTCAACTTGTTTCTACACAAAACTTAACAATAATACAAGTATACAACATCAATCAACAATTAATTAATTAATTCAGATATAAATTGCAAGTTTGCAACAACAATTTGTGAATTAAAAAAAACCCTAACCTGTTTCAATGTTTGAGACGCCAAGCAGCGAGCCTAGCCGGCGAGCAGGCCGAGCCAAGCAGCGAGCCTAGCCAGTGAGCAGGTTGAGCCGAGCAGCAAGCCTAGCCAGCGAGCAGGCCGAGCCGAATAGCGGAGGGGAGTGTCGGAGCAGAGTAGTCGAGCAGTAGGGGCAGAGCAGATTCAGTGAGGGAGAAAAGGAAAAAAGAAGAGAGAAAGGAAAGAGAGCGTGAGATTGATTGAGTAAAATGAGGAAATGAATTTTGTTTTTCCAACCCTTTCAGCTTTCCAGCCTTGCGTGTGAGTGAGTATCAATTTTTTTTATTTTTATTTTTAAAAAAAAAAATTAATGGTGGGTCACGTGACCGACCGTGCTCCTATGTACCTCCGCCAGTGGTTGCTATTGTTGTTGGGAGAAATGAAGGAAATCGTAGCCAATAGCCCTACATCGCACCGCATACTTTTCCCCCTTCTATTGCGCTGCAACTGACACAACACAATCAGAAACAAAGTCAGTCAACCCTGATTGTGTCAAAGGAGAAGACCCCATTAGATCAACACACACACACACACATCTAAGCCATTATCCCGTGGATAGAGTAATACATCTGCTGGTCGAAGAGCCCCATCGTTCCCATCAGTCAACCCAACATTAACCTCCTTATGAGTAGAAATCTCAGACCGATGACAGACATYAGGAAGAATATCACTAACAACATTATGACAGTGTTTAATACCCACCAACCCTGCGCAAGACACAACATGATCCCCAAAGACACAACATGAATTGAATGATAAGTCCTACCGTTCGTAGTTTGTCCCAAAACCTGAGATCGAGACCGCCCGGAGCCATGCAGATGTGTCAAGCTTTACAAGCAACAAAGAACAAGCAAACTACAAGGCAATAATGATATTATTACCATATTATATTCGCATAAGAATGTAAAATATTTTATGTTCAAAATAGTCATAACTATGATTTATTTATTTATATTTATTACTCCGTACTATTATTTATTTATTTATTTATTTATTTATTTATTTATTACTATCAATATTACTATTATTATTACTATTCCATTTGTTTCATAATGTTCCTGTCAATTCTCCTTTACACGTTTGCTAACGCACAATTTATATGTTAAATATCTTGAGTTATATAATAGTAAAAATTATAATAATTAGATATTAATAAAGTATTCACCAAGACAAATAAGATCCCACTTGACTATGTTTTTTCTTATACATTGACAATAATTTAAGAGATTCTCATGACTTGTGAACAGTGCCAAATTCCTCGTAGCATGAACATTAAAGAATAGAGGAAGTAATCAAAATAGCTAGTCAGATTATTAATTTATTTATCAAAAACTATTGTATGCAACCGCCTCACAATAATTTGATGAAAAACRGAGTTTTTGATATTAAAGCTTGCCACATATATAGAGTTGGAGGAGAGAGAAAATCAAACCCAAAACAAAACAACTCAATACAAAAAATTATGCTCTCTCATTACGCTTTCGATCTCTCTGAATTTCTCTCGATCAAACCCAAAATATACTTCGTATATCAAAAACCWAATTMTCTCATCAAATTCAAAACCTAATTCTCTAATCAAATTCAAGGAGAGCAAGCATGGCTGATTTTAAATGTCTAATTTCAATTTGAATGAAGATTTGGATGATAATTTTATTGAAGATCAATCTATGTTGGATGATTTATTTGATATTGAAGGTAATTTTTTATGTTGATAATATATRTTTCTTATTGAATACTAACTATTTGTTAAGAGAGTTTTTTCGAAATTGATGATATTTTTTCTGTTATTGAACAAATTTTCATTGATGTTCATGAATTATTGTCGAGATACTTTACATCTTATCGAGATACTTCGCGCAAGATGAGATCGCACATATAAATGTCAGATTGTGAAAGTTAAAAATGAACAAAAAAAAGAAGTTGAAACTGTTCTGTTCTAAGGAACTAACAAAGCAAACGACAAAGTAACGAGGTAAAAATAATAAATGGGGACGACAGCTGGCACGTACGTGTCTACCATCAACGTCCTGTGAATGGACACTAGTCYCCTCCAGCTAAYCTGCAAAACAAGAAAAGGTGGCTGGCCTGGGGGGTTGACCCAGGAAAGCCCCATTCAATGCTTAAGTCAGCAAGGAGACTTCCAAGACTAAAAGTCAAGCAAGCTAGAAATTAGCCCTAGACTGTACTTGGTGGGTTCTGGAATGGGCTCACCAACTCCCCTTTTATAGGGTTAGGTGAGGGGGCATTTGGCCCTTCCTTCAATGTGGGAGCAAGGAAGTACGGTATTTAATCAATGTGGGACAAGTGTACAGCGTGTGTCAGTATTTCATCTTCTAACACTGTACGAATCTACCCTTTTGGGGGTGCCCTTGTCACGTGGGTATGTGGGGACCACATGCTTCCCAAATACTCAAGTGGGGCCCACCAGATGCCACGTGGCGCCTAGTGATTGGGTAGGTGTAGGAACAATTAGCCCCACGCTTGATACTTATACCGAGGCCCGGGGGAGGTTAGGTGTCAAGCGGAACCGTATTCATCTACCTGGGCTAGGTTATGCGACTCTCGAACCCAGTGGGTTGAGTGTACCCGGTCAGGGATTTTACGGAAGAAACTGGTCAGGTTGCTTGCTCGAAAGTCACATACCAACGACCGTGCCGAAAAAGGTGCCTCCGAGGATATGAGGAAATTCATTCAGGCTTTCACGCATTTTTGCTTCAGGGTAGTCCCTCAGTGAGGAGCACTGAAAGATAGAGTCTTCATAGAAGGATGCTTGATTAGGGACTAATGAGCCTCTAAKTTAATTAATTCCCAAGTCTCGAAGATGTTTGCTCCTCGGGGGGTAGATGACCCTCCAAGCTTAGAATCCCGAGGGTGCCTTCCTCAGGAATAAGAAAGTTTGCCCCGTGACCTCCGAGGGTGCCATCTTCGGGAAAAGAAAACCCCATCCTTGGATTCCCGAGGGTATTACCCTCGGGAAAAGGGAACTTCATCCTTTCATTCCCGATGGTGCCAACCTTGGGAAAAGGAAACTTAATCCTTTGAAACCCGGGAATGCTAGCTTCGAGAAAAGGAAACCTAATTCTTTGATTCCCGAGGGTACTAGCCTCGGGAAAAGGAAATTCAACCCTTTGATTCCCAAGGGTGCTAGCCTCGGGAAAAGGAAACCTAATTCTTTGATTTCTRAGGGTGCTAGCCTCGGGAAAAGGAAACTGAATCCTTTGATTCCYGAGGGTGCTAACCTCGGGAAAAGGAAACTCTATCATTTGATTCCCGAGGGTGCCAACCTCGAGAAAAGGAAACTTAACCCTTTGAAACCCAAAAATGCTAGCCTCGGGAAAAGGAAACCTATCCTTTGATTCCCGAGGGTGCTAGCCTCAGGAAAAGGAAACTCAACCCTTTGATTCCCGATGGTGCCAGCCTTGGGAAAAGGAAACTCAATTCTTTGATTCACGAGGGTGCTAGCCTTAGGAAAAGGAAACTCAATCCTTTGTTTCCTGGGGGTGCTAACCTCGGGAAAAGGAAACTAAATCCTTTGATTCCCGAGGGTGCTACCCTCGAGAAAAGGAAACTCAATCCTTTGATTCCCGAGAGTGCTAGCCTCGGGAAAAGGAAACTTATTCCTTTGATTCCCGAGAGTACTAGCCTCAGGAAAAAGGAAACTCAATCCTTTGATTCCCGGGGGTGCTAACCTCGGGAAAAGGAAACTAAATCCTTTGATTTYTGAGGGTGCTAACCTCGGGAAATGGAAACTCAATCCTTTGATTCCCGAGAGTGCTAACCTCGGGAAAAGRAAACTCAATCCTTTGATTCCCGAGGGTGTCAACCCYGGGAAAAGGATAATTGATTCAATTTTTCACAAGTGTAGGTGCTCAGTCTTCTTTKTGGGAACCTTGAAGGATGAATGTGGACGGTTTTACTACTTTTAATATTTTATATTAAAAGTTGTACTTGATGTTGTCAGAGTAACTGTTCACCTTCACATGCCTATACAATAGTGGGTTTGTTGAATATTACTTTCACTTTTACCACTTTCCAAATTTAACTTCTCTCTCTAATAAGCTCTCTTCTCTCTCTAGAATCTTTAAGGAAATCTCTCTCYTCTCTCTCTAGAGTTTTTAGAAATCTCTTTTCTCTCKCTAAAGTTTTTTCCTTCTTGGGGTTTTCTGTCCGTYGCTTGGGATCGGGATCACAGCCGAGGGAAGTGCAAGTTTCTCATCTTTAGGTTACACCGAGTAAGGTACAATGTATTCTTGACTCCCTTGACTTAGGCTTTCTTTGTTGTTTTGCTATGATATAATGGCTAGCTTTCCATCCAAATCTGACCTTAGCAGTAGCCCAGTATATTCCCCGACCTAGGGATTGTTGTTTTCTGACTTAGATGTTAGTATTAGCGTAGCTTCGGATGATCAATCGATGTTCGACCATGTAGAGGAGCCCTTAGATGAGCCTGATGTTCTAAATGACCCAGTAGATAACCCCCCCCCCCCATTCAGGATGATCTTCCGATTTAGGAGTATGTATATGATCTTGAAGATTGGATCCCCATATTAGATGGAGCGATTCTTCCCGAGGGTGCAGTGATACTAAGTGTTGTACATAGTTAGAACATTTTAGATGCCATTCCGATAGAAACACCGCCCTTGACTCCCGAGCCCGAGGGAGAAGAGTTAGAAGGTGTCTTGTTGCCTTGGCAAGTAGGCACATGTAGGGTAACAGGAATCGATTGTCAGCAATTTAGACGTAATTTTGTAGATGATAAGGTGACTTTCAAACTTGACAGAATGGTCGGGACAACGACATCTGGTCAGGAGGTGCCGCAAAACGAGAGGGGGCCTGGCTTCTTCTTCATCAAGATACATTAGTAATAGAGGTTGCTGAGGGAGTTACACTTTTGGGAGAGCCACAAATTCTTTCTTCCACCCCCCTACAGGTATATAGCACCGAACTTCGACCAATCGGTCATCAGCCCACCTCCAGGGACCGTAGCTATATATAAAGGTCACTTGGAGATGGGGCTCAGATTTCCTCTCGACCCTTTTATCTCTATGTTGTTGCATAAGTATAACCTGGCTCTGCACAATTTAATGCCCAACTCGATTGCCCACATAATAGGGTTTCTTTCTATATGTCGCTGGATGGGGAGRCCCCCGACCCTGTCCCTCTTTCGCAACCTYTTTCAACTGACTAAGTGTCAACGGGACAATTACGATYTGGGCTGGTGGATCTTCCAGTGTCGGAAGCCCTACAAGGTTCTGGGTCGGACTCGATCCAATTGGAAGGGGTTCCATCGGGAATTTGCCTTAGTATATAGGCCGATGGCTTGGGATTTTCCTCGGGTTAGGACACTGAATTGTCCTAACTTGATTTTGAATTACAATGTGCCCCTGATTAACATGTCTGAGGGACTAGTGGCTTTTTTCCTTCTGAGGGAGAAAAGGTGGGCATCGGGGAACGTCTTTGCTCTGCCAGATGACACGATCTTACAGAATGAACATCAACTAGCGATGTGCGGCTTAAATAATAAGATGTCTCCTKGTAGGGTGCCTGTCGCGTCGGTCCTTTGCCCCGATCTTATATACTTGTATCTTTTGTTTGCRTTGTTTGCAGTTGGTTGTATACTTTAATTGTTGACACAAGTGACCTGTGTTTTGTAGAGGCTTGTAARTTCGGGAACTTCGGTATGGACGACACTATCACCATTGCCAATTACCTCTTCGCCGATATAAGCTCGGAGATGGAAACTGGCAATCTCTCCATTCCTTCCGTGGTTAAGGTACGTTCATTGTTTCAGCTCGGCTAGGTTTCCTGGTTTCGCACACTTGTTTCTTTCCTTTTGAAAATTGTTTATGTTTCTCATTCTTGTAGAATCCGAAGAAGAAGGTTCCCGAGGGCCTAGACGCTGTCTGGGAGAATGACCCGGAGGAAACACACCCAGGCTCTCCTCCTCGTAATCCCCCGTTCGTCGACAACTTCCAAAACTTCGTCCCTATTACTGACCTGACTGGCGATGAAGACAGGCCTTTTTAGCGAAATAGGCCGAGGGTCAGCTCGAAGTCTAGTCCAATAGTCCCTCTGACCCAACTGAGGGGGGACCTGAAGCAGAAGAGGGCTGAGGATGCCCTAAAAGGAGTTGTCCACCAGGAGGATGTCTCCGAGCTGATGAAGGAGAAAGCCTTGACCCGGGAAACTGAGGATCTTCAATCTTCCTGGCTTGAGGTAAAACAATACTCCCGAGTGTCCATACTTGTGATTTATTGAATATTGCATTGTCTAATAGTGTCTCACGGTTTAATTGACTGTCAAGATGCATTCTCTCTCACTCCATCATGCGAAGAACAAGCGGTCCCTTGACCCAAAGGCGCAGATTGTCCAAGACAAGGACAAGGAGATAAAAGAGCTGCAGAGGGAGAAAGAGGAGCTCCAGAAATGGAAGAATGATAGGCAAGACCTCGAAAATGACCGCGTCTAGGAAATGAACCAAGCCTTGAGACGAAAGAAAATTATTGATAAGTGGGATACCACAATCAAGGAGCTGACTGAGGCTCTGGAGGCARAGAGGGCAAACTGGGCTGCTGGTGAGCAAGCCGTGGTGGACAATTGGTTTGCCACCCCCGAGGGTCGCCAGTATCAGGTCAAGCTAGGCAAGTCTTCCTTCAAGATTGGTGTTAGCCATGCACTTACCCAGATGAGGCTGCAATTGCTACTAATGTTCCTGCGCAACTAGCCGCAATTAAGACCAAATATGATGAGGGGGTGGCTCGGGAGATGGCCCAGATGCTGGAATATCGGCCGAAGAGTTCAGCTGAACTTTGTGCTAAGGCCCGAGCAGACCAGGTCACTAGATCCCCTGTTGCCTCTCCTGCCAAGGCTTCTTCTCATTCTCCTACAACTCAAGCTGCAACTGCTTCGAAGGCCTCGGTTGAGAAGCCTCCCTCGGAGGACGAGGACGACGGTGAGAAATCGGCCAGCTCTCCGGAGTAGTCTTGGTTCCTTCTGCTTTTTATTTTCAATTTCCTCTGCTCGCCATGTTYTGGCCAAAATATTGTAATAACTTTTAAGAATTTTTATTAAGTGTTGGTGGTCGTGTTGATACCCGACCTTTTGTATTTTAGATATTGAATTTCTGCTAGTCGAGTCTGGCTTTTATTTAATCAAATTCGATCTTTTACCAGTATTCCAACTGTCTTTGTTTGCGCATTTTCAATTTCAATTCTGACTTGCACATCTTCATTTTCCCGAGTGTTAACACATAAGGTAGAGTTATTGCTAAGCTAACTCATCCTTCATTTCTCGAGGGGTGGCCTGCTTGCCTTTGTCTGAGGGAGGCTGGAACCGGTGTGATATACCGAGCCTGATGTTGCCCCGAAGGTAAGCAGGTCAGTTCTCGAGCCCGTGTATGCAAATAAACAAGTAATTTAAGAAAGGAAATGAAGGAAAGACTTTTATTTATTAATGCCTATGTTACAACGAAGTGTTTGTCATAGCAAACCTGACTGAACACTRCTCAGTCGGGGAATTCGGTGAGGATACCCCGAGCGAGGGCTAGGTTGTTAAAGCATTGCAAATAGAAAGAGGAAAAAACAAAGTCTTGATCCTCAGACGTAATACCGGCGCAGGTTGTCAACATTCCATGGTCGAGACAAGGCCTTGCCATCAATGTCTTTGAGTCGGTAGGTACTAGGCCTAATCATTTCGGTTACCCGATAGGGACCCTCCCAATTTGGGTTTAGCTTACCGAGCATGTTTTCTCACCCAGTTGACTCGAATAGTACCCAGTTTTGCCTTGTTTCAAACTCATCAGATGCAAACTAGTTTTCTTATGGCGTTTTCCAGCAATAAATTGTTGTTTAAACAAAGCTTCCAATACGGTAAAATTGGTAATAMAGCCAATGGTAATTCACTAAACCAAGTGAGGGCAATACCTTTGAGTGGGGTTGGAAAGAACCGACACCAAGACGCCTCGCATCTAGTCTGCACAACCAACTGAGCTTTGAAGGCTGCCATGTGATCTTCCGATGGTTAAGTCGTCCAATAAATATACGTCGTGGATCGTCGGCACTTTCATCCCTTCTTCGATCTTCCGTATCCATAATCGTCTACCGAAGGCCGCAGTACCCTCTCCAGACTGTCTGACTGACTCGGAGCGAGTGCTATCCGCATGACCGCGTGACCCTGGATGGTTGTTGCCTATGCGACCGACTGGTAGCCTCATGCTTCGACCGGCTAGGTCGAGCAGAGGGTCGGCCCGAGTCTCCTCGGCGAGGGGAGACTTGAGGCTGGGCTGCAGCTGCTTCGCCTTGGCTTCGGCGATTGTTGATGGTGTGAGCGTCTATGTTGTCTCGCCTTCTTTCCTCGATGATGAGGCGGGCATCCAGTGTTGTTTGTTGGACCGACTAGCCTGAGGGATTCCTCCCCCCTCTTGGACGGAGAGGGCTGAACCTCCAACTGGAAACACCTACGACGAGAGTTTCCCCTCGAGGGAGAGGAAACCTGAAAGGTCCCGGACGCAACCTCCGCGGGGAGGCAGGTCGACCCCGAGATGCGGCCGCTGGCTGGTACTGCGCGCGGGCTGAGGATTGGCCCCGCCTGAGGCTGCTGCGGACCTTCTCTAGTTATTGGTGAGGAGGCTCACCTTCTCTAGCAGAGCGTTAAGCTCCTGCCTGGTGACCGGGTCACTGGGCTGAGGATGGCGAATGGGCAAGGGACGGTTGTCCTCACACCCGCGGTCGCAGCCCCGAATGACGTGGTGCTGAAGAGGCAGTGCCCTCCTAGGGATTGGACTGCCCTCTTCCCTTGCATGGCCGATCAATCGCAGCTGAACATCACGGGCATCGTAACGCGTACTCACCATGCTTGCTTGTCTTCCCCCACAGACGGCACTAATCTGTTTTTGTTTTGAGGAACTACAAAGAAAACGACAAGAAGTAACGAGGTAATAATAACTGGGGATCACACTGGCACGTACGTGTCTCCGTCAACATCCATGAATGGACACTAGTCTTCTCGGCTAACCTGTCAAAACAAGCAAAGGTGGCTGGCCCGGGGGGTTGACCTAGGAAAGCCCCTCCGATGCTTAAGTTAGCAAGGAGACTTCCAAGACTGAAGGTCAAGCAAGCTAGAATTAGCCCTAGACTGTACTTGGTGGGTCAGAATTAGATACTTGAAATGGGCTCGCCAACTCCCCTTTTAAGGTTAGGTGAGGGGGCATTTGGCTCCTCCTTCAATGTGGGAGCAAGGAAGTACGGTTGTTTAATCAATGTGGGACAAGTGTACAGTGTGTGTCAGTATTTCATCTTCTGACACTATACGAATCTACCCTATTGGGGGTGCCCTTGTCACGTGGATATGTGGGGCCACATGCTTCCCAAATACTCAGGTGGGGCCACCAGATACCACGCGACGGCCTAGTGATTGGGTAGGTTAGACGAACAGAAACAATTCACTACTACAAAAAAAAACACCTATCGTGGTCCCCTCTAAAGGCCTATCGTGACTAATTGAGGGGACGCGGTAGCCACCGACACAATAGGTACCCATCTATTGTGTCCCTTTCCAAAGGAAAACGGTAGGTATGTATATGTGTCGGCTCATGCTAAGAAGGGACACGGATAGCCATAGTTAAGATGACCTAGGTGGGCTCATGTGTCCAAGGTTATATAAGAGGGGACACGTTAGATAACCTAACATGTCCCACATTAAATAAGACTAGGACACGTTAGGTAGGCTAATTGTGTCAACAATTACCATCAAGATGGGACACGATAGGGAACCTAACGTGTCCAATGTTACATATGGGGACACATTACTGTTAGGCTAACGTGTCAAACTTACATTAATAAAGGACACTTAGGTAACCATAACGTGTTCCAACTGTTACATAAGAAGGGACACGTTAGGTAGGTTAATGTGTCAAACGTGTACCATATAGTAAGGGACACGTTAGGTACCTAATGTGTCCAATGTTACAGCATAAGAAGGGACACTCTTAGGTATCCTTAATGTTGTTCAACGTTACATAAGATGGGCAGTTAGTACTAACCGTGTCTCAACGTTACATAAGAGAAGGACACCGTTAGATACCTAATGTGTTTCACAAGACGTTAACATAACGAAGGGACAGTTGAGGTAACCTAAACATGCTCCAACATTACATATGAAGAGAACGTTAGGGTAGGTTAATGTGTCCAACGTTACAATAAGAAGGGTAACACGTAGGATACCTTAATGTGTCCAATGTTATCACTTAACGACACAGGACACACCGTCTATGGATCAGAATACACTATATGTGTCTAATTAGCACGAGACGCGGGTAGGTCTACAGCTTTAGGTCCTAGCCTTAACCGGCTGGTCCACTACACGCTACATAATGGGGAACCCACGCTCCAGACTTATACTACATCTGGTCTCCGAAATGGTTATACATAACAACTCAGCGCTACATGCCGTGTTCCTAGGATAATAAATCTCCTCCACTTATTTATTCAATAGAATTGCATTCAATCCGTTGCCGTATACAATATATAGATAACAATCAAAAATTTAAATAACTGTATAAAAATATTCCACAAACAACCATTAGATATATATAATTTTTAAATATTTTGACTTTCCTATCATATTGTACGGCACGGCAAACTCCACTCTCACTACAGCACCCTCTCTTCTCAACTCACTTCCCTCCGCGTACCAACAGCACATCTGATTCACCGCTATCCCGTGGCAAGCTATAACATTAATCTGCACAACTCTTCACCCTTTTCTCCACTAATAATACCACACATCTTCACTCTACATACAAGCGACACCACAGCAGATCACACATTTTAAGCAATTCTGGAGTCAAGTTAAGCCTCGAGCGTTCACTCTCCTCATCTAATCCCATTCAACGTACATGCGAGTCACATATCACCACTTCAACTTAATCGTCTTCTCGCTTTCCATTTCACAAGCTTGTCTTGTTCTTCACACGACTACCATTCTACTTAGTCTAATAGATAAAGAATATTTTTTCTAGCAATAAATATAAATTCGACGCCCTGTTGCTTGCGGCTCTGTTAGCTCAAAAAACCTAATACTAGACCTGACCTGCTGTAGAGCACTCTTGCCTATTGTTCTACACGTTCCCGTGGCCAGAACTGAGCCCCGAGCCGCAAACTAACCTTTTATAGTAAGGCGTCCGCTGTCTGCCTACCATACTGTGACTCCTAGACCGCCAATGATTTTCCATAGTTCTGCTGTGCCACACAATTTACTGCTCCATTACAATCCTATACCGCATTTGTTGCACCACTCTGCAAGTGCTATCTACTATAGTGCCGATGCCTGCACAATACCGTGGAGAACAGGGCTTGGCTCACAACCCAAGATCGTTGCTACTGTTCCAATGCTGCTGTATACTACTGACAGTGTTGCATCCCCTGTCCAACCTCACGAACATCTCCTCATCTACATCAATATCACGAGATGTTGCTGTTAGGAACACACAACATGAATATCATTATTATAATTACTCAAACTTCATGTATTTCTACAGCTTTGAAATAAAAAACATATCAAAGAATTATCCAAATTTTTCATGTTAATGAAGGAACTTCTTCCAGTACATTACCAATGCTCAGCTGCGGTATTATAAGCAAAATAGAGTAATTGTAAGATGTTCAAGTCCTCAACTATCATAATAATTAATATCCCACAACAACTATACCATCAAACCGAATAAACGTACATATCTTGCAAATACTCGATAAGCACCTCTATATTCAAAACAAATATGAGTAATTGTCATTGTCTGAGAACCCTTCACTGTCTGCGCATTTGGCTTAGTAACTCAACTCACCAACTAGTAAATATACTTAGCTTATTAATTCCAATCATATTTGTCTTTTCACTTTTTGTTGTACCTAATCATTCTCAATTGCTCTCTTGTGTAGAGGCCTTCTCTTTTGAAATTTATTTACTTTACGAGCTTTGGCAAGCCTATTTCATCACTTAGTATATCTGAGACATACTTCATTCGTTAACATAAATTTCTTGCACAGCATCAATTCACATGCGCACGTGTTGGTATCAAGATGGTTCAGATCGAGCAATTGTATTCTACTGACGCCTTCTGCGAAAATATGCCTCCATATTGGTGTTAAGATTTATGTGTATGCTTCCATTCTCAAATCTTTTCTTGTATTTAGCAAATTAGCAGTGTATTTTTCATTCTCACATGCTTTTTTTAACCTTAATCTTGAATTGTACATTTATATTATCAGATTATTTCTGTACAGGAATATTATTACAGGAACTTCAAGTTAGATAGAGTGTATACATCATACATAGCTGTGATAAAAGTTGTAAAATATAGATGAAGATGGTTGGTTATTCCTGAAAAATACGCACTAAACCATTTTTCAGCTGTACTTTCTATCCATAGTTTTGTGCACTCCAAGTGTGACTTTTCCCTTGTTTATTTTCTCTCTAGGTTGAACCAGAAATTGATGTTTATGTAGTGTCTTCCATTTTTTCTTAGGAAGTAAAATATCCTGTTTGTCATCTATATTCAAAACAATATGAGTTCAGAAACAATTACTAACCCTTTATGAACAACTCTTCTAACTCTAACAAATCGCCCGAAGCAATCACTTGGCTTCCCTTTCTGCAGAATGAACCCTGCCAAACAACAATTTGGGATGACAAAACAAGTTCCAGTAAAACAACTAATACTAGAACAACCGACAAAAGTCAAAAACTTACTTCTACAACTCTATCACTGTCAAACCACGAATAATTCTCCTCCTCTACATCAAGTAAATAGCAAAGGAGTAAACAATTGTCATCAATCATTTACAATAGAATAAAATAGAAATACAAGTGAAAGGCTACAAGTATGGGGAAAATATACCTTGCTACCCCTTTGATTGAACAAAGAACTCAAGAGCATTAGCTTCACCCTACAGCAAACTGAGTGGACAATTCATATTAATGGAGTTAGACACCAATGGCACAATTACTCCAACTGAGGGTATCATGCAAAGAAGAATAAAGCGGTTACGTGAGATAAAGGCAGCTGAACCTACACAAAATAAGGAAACCAATCCCAATTATCACAAGACCACAAAAATAGATCAAAGAAAAACCAAAAAATTATCAAAAGGTCAATTACAACTAATTTGCACAAAGAAGGCTGAGAAAAAAGGACAGCAATATCCAAGGAATAGGGTGCATAGAAGGGAAAAAACCAATTTTAACAGCTAATTAGAAATAAAAGACGAAGAAACAAAATCAAAGTAAACCCTAATTTGAAATTGGAAAAGCATTCAAAATTAATCACAAGTTAACCCAATAATGACTGCCAAAAATCATTAGAACAAGATTCAGACACAACCAACAGAGCAACAATAACATGAAAAGAAGAAATTAATCAATAAGCAATTGGATCAAAACAAATTACAGGAATCAGGGAAGAATGAACAACGATATACAAACACATGAATGAAAACAAAAATAACAGAGAACATAATACAACCAGAAATTGTAAAAGCAATAAGAAAAGCCCTAACCAGATTCGAAGAAATAAACGGGCGAAAACAAGGAAAATTCGAATAAAAACGAAGAAAAACTCGCGCAAAACAATAAGAAAAGTAATCGAACAATTCAAAACAAGAACAAATCCTAATTTGAACTAGAAGAAATTATAACAAATTAGAACAAGAACAAACCTTAACTCGAACCGGAAACAAATTCGATCAAACTACAACCTAATTCGAACAAATTAAAACAAGAACAAATTCGCAAATCAGCAAATATAATTCCAAAAAAAATCACGCTAAAACAAGAACATGATTTAAAAGGAAAAAACCCTAAAAATTGAACTACATTCAAACAAACAACTAAAATACGAAAAATAATGGAAGAGACTAACCTGTGAGAGTGAGGACGAGAATGTTGATCGATGATGACGGCGACAGGGAGCATTCGTTAGAGAGTGAGGGGGTGAGAGAGAGTAGGATTTGAGATGTAAGAGTATGATAGTTTAAGTTTTTGACGAGATAATAGTTCGTTATTTATTTTTAACTTGTGAAGAATATGAAATATGAAAGGTAAAAGAGCATAAAACGCAGGTGATGCTATTACTTCATACAAAGTAAAACAGGTCCTAAACTTTTAAATGATGAACAAAGTGTCAGGATCAAAAGCTCATGTATTTTTCCCTACAATTCAAAAAGTTTAGGAACAAAGTGTCGAAATAACAACATTTTCTAGTAGATGCAATCGTGTCACACATTATTTAGAAGCGACACAATAACTTATGTGTCGCATATTATGTTAGAAGGATACAATAGGTTTATGTGCCCTTTTTTATTTAGGGAGACACGATAGCATTCACCTATCGTTGTCCCATATTATGTTATAAGGACACAATAACTTATGCGTCGCAATATTATCTTAGAAGGGATACAATAGTTTATGTGTCCCTTTTTATTTAGAAGGGGACGAAGATAGCATTTTCACCTATCGTGTTCCATATTATTGTTGTAAGGGACACCAAACTTTACGCGCTCGAATATTTCTTAGAAGGGATACAATAGGTTTATGTGTCCCTTGTTTATTTAGAGGGGGACATGATAACATTCACCTATCGTGTCCCATATTATGTTATAAGGGACACAATAATTTTAGGCGTCGCATATTATCTTTAAGGGGACGCGATAGGGTGTTGCAAAAAAATTCAACATCCTATCGYGTCCCATATTATAAAACGAAGGGACGCTGTAGCTTTAGGCGTCCCATATTTTATACATGGGACACGATAGGGGGGTCACCTTAGGTGTTTTGTAGTAGTGATTACTATTCATGTTGATGATCTTGATGGTCCATTGCATAATAAAGTATAAGAAAAAGTGGGAAATGGTTGAATGATAATTATGTTTTTTTTTGAGGTCGCATTGCACATAGTAACCACAAGTACTTCTACTTTCAAGCTGAAAATTACTATTTTGCTTATAATTAAGAATGTATAATTGAGTATATATGTGATGAATAAAACATGATAACGTATAATAGCTTATAAATTATTAGATTACTGTTTTCAAGTTTTAATTTTACAACACGAGTAATTATAGATGTTGATGATATATTTTTTTTATTGGACAAATTTCATTTATTTGCATAAATACTTGTGACATTGCTCTGTTACAATTAAAATTTTGTTTTAATATTGATATTTAATCACATGATTGAATAAGTCGACAATTATAATATACTATGTTCTTGCATTCAACACTAACTTTTACGATAAAAATGTAACTTAAAATAAAATTTACATAACTATTGTCTATATAAGTGTAATTGTATAAATGTAACTTGAAACTCGATTGACATAACTTAAAACTATAAAAATGTAACTTTAATTTTCTTTCCCACATATTTGTCAATATTAGCAATATTTTGAATATTTTGCCTTTTATTTCACATTTTGTGTAACTTTAAAGCACTAAACTATGACTTRAAATCATAAATTTGTAACTTAAAAGTGAAATACATATATTGATACACTTATCAAAATGTTTGTTACTTTAAACAATTTTACAATAAATTTCAAATAATTAATAGTAACTTCTATGAAATCAGGTACTAGTATAGTCACAAAAAAAATGAAAAGTAAGAATTGGACAGTTGAATAGAGAAGTCACTTGCAAAGACACATTTAATAGTTGCTTGAAGAAATGTGAGACGCTAGAAGCATTTGAAAAACAATTACTATTCTGTGTAAGGATTGCTCTTTGAACTTTAATTTATGTTTTCTTTTCATGTTTCTTTTGATCCATGCTGGTGAAGCTGTTTGTTCTTACATGCTTATTTCTATTTGTCTAATGTGCAAAACCATAATTCTTCTATCCGCACTTTTAGTTGTTGCTCAACACTTGTTTCATTGCAGTGGGTTGCTCATAAGCCTATTAGCTCAATTGGTCGAGCACTTTGTATTTTTACAAAGAATRTAGGTTCGAATCCTACATAGGCTATTAATTGTATATTTATATAGGAATTGGACAATTTTTTCTTGTTCTCCGTACATACTTTTAACAATCAATATAACTTAASTGCAAGAGTGAGGGATAACTTTAACTCAATTACTTCAAGTGGTCACAAAAGGCAAAGCCGATCACAATGACCAAAACATGTAACAACTATTGCATCCACAAGCCTTTTTTGTTTGCTCATTTTACCCTATTGTTCGAAAAAGTTANCGACCCCGAGATGGCGGCCGCTGGCTGGTACTGCGCGCGGGCTGAGGATTGGCCCCCGCCTGAGGCTGCTGCGGGACCTTCTCTAGTTATTTGGTGAGGAGGCTCACCTTCTCTAGCAGAGCGTTAAGCTCCTGCCTGGTGACCGGGTCAYTGGGCTGAGGATGGCGAATGGGCAAGGGACGGTTGGTCCTCACACCCGCGGTCGCAGCCCCCGAATSACGTGGTGCTGAAGAGGCAGTGTCCCCCTCCTAGGGATTGGACTGCCCTCTTCCCTTGCATGGCCGATCAATCGCAGGCTGAACATCACGGGCATCGTAACGCGTACTCACCATGGCTTGCTTGTCTTCCCCCACAGACGGCACTAATCTGTTTTTGTTTTGAGGAACTAACAAAGAAAACGACAAAGTAACGAGGTAAATAATAACTGGGGATGACAACTGGCACGTACGTGTCTTCCGTCAACATCCATTGAATGGACACTAGTCTTCTTCGGCTAACCTGTAAAACAAGCAAAGGTGGCTGGCCCGGGGGGTTGACCTAGGAAAGCCCCTCCGATGCTTAAGTTAGCAAGGAGACTTCCAAGACTGAAGGTCAAGCAAGCTAGAATTAGCCCTAGACTGTACTTGGTGGGTTCAGAATTAGATACTTGAAATGGGCTCGCCAACTCCCCTTTTWWAAGGTTAGGTGAGGGGGCATTTGGCTCTTCCTTCAATGTGGGAGCAAGGAAGTACGGTGTTTAATCAATGTGGGACAAGTGTACAGTGTGTGTCAGTATTTCATCTTCTGACACTATACGAATCTACCCTATTGGGGGTGCCCTTGTCACGTGGATATGTGGGGCCCACATGCTTCCCAAATACTCAGGTGGGGGCCACCAGATACCACGCGACGCCTAGTGATTGGGTAGGTGTAATTCTTATTTTTTTAAAATGTAAAAAGGAATTTTATTGCTCACAGAACTGAAACAAGAAACAAAACAACAACTCCACATAGGAGCCAAGCTCAAAACAAATGCCAAACTGCAACCCAGCAGCAGGCTAACAACACAGAAACAAAAACAAACACTAACCTAGAAACATATGTAAACACCAATTCTTCTTAGCAAGATTAATTTCCTAGCTAGCATACTAAATCTTAATATACAAATCATGTTAAGCTGCATCATACAAACATCAGGTCTCAAAACATTGGCAGACCAAACAACCCTGTTCCTTTGCTGCCAATGACATAAATAGTCCCAGTTAACCAGCTTGCCAAAACCTGCTTCCTGAATCTCTCATGTAAACCAATAATCTCAGTTACACAGCCATGCAAAAAGCAGCATGGAATGAAGGTTTAATTCTTTTAACATGTGAATATAGTGTTTGCACTTGTTTTATGTGATTGTTGATAAAAATTGATTTTAATGAGCCTAATTTCTGATTAAATTTATGCTGTTGTTCATGCGATTGTTGAATGCTGATAAATTTATGGTGTTAATTGCTTAAAAGTAGAAATGTAGTGTTATGCTAGTGTTGGTGCATTTAAAACATGCGACTTGCAAAGTTGTTGTGTGTATGCATGGGACTTGGCTAGCTGGCTGCTAAAGCACACACTCGTTGTCTAATAATGTGCTAGCACACACTCGTTGTCTGGTAATTTAATTCATAGTCACATAATTCCTCTAAAATTGTGGTATCAATGATAAAAAAATTTGATCTTGTAAATTGTTCATTAAGTTTAGGTAATACAGAGTAACGTATAAGTAAATTTGTTTTATAGGTACATTTTGAGCATATTGCTCTTCAATACATGTTTATAAGGTATTACAAGCGTTCAACCATTCAGTGTTTGCTTGATAATGGGGCTCTAGCCTTTAAGTTACAAATTATATTTTTAAGTCGTAGTTTACTACTTTAAAGTTACAAAAAATGGGACATAAAATGGAAAATATTCACAATTAACTGTTTTATGTTCCAAGTCTACTTTTTCTTATTGTTTAGTTACACAACTTATTCGACAAAAAAAATCAAACACTTTTAGTTCCTAAAATTTCTATTAAAGCTATAACATTTGGCTTGAAAGTTACTCTTTTGTGTTTTAAAGTTATTATTTTTTTATTCGAAGTTATTTTTTGTTTCTAAGTTGTCAAGTTACTCTTTTCTCTTCAAAGTTAGTATTTTCTGTTTTCAAGTTACTATTTTGTTAGAATCTCTTTATTCATCCATACATGTTTCTAAATAATAGTTGTGTTTCAAAGTTATTGTTTTATGGTCTAAGTAATTTTTTATTGTTTAAGTTACACTACTTCTTTGACAAAAAAATCAAATACTTTTAAGTTCCTAAATTTCTATTAAAGTATAATATTGAGTTGAAAGTTACACTTTTGTGTTTTTAAGTTATTATTTTTTGCTTTTAGGTTATTTTTTGTTTTTGAGTTGTTAAGTTACTCTTTGTCTTTAAAAGTTAATATTTTGTGTTTTCAAGTTACTAATTTGTATAATATTTGTATTCGTCATCATACAATGTTTCTAATAATTGTCGTATTTCAAAGTAACTGCTTTATGTTTCTAAGTTGTTTTTTATTTGCTTAAGCTACTCTTATTGTTAGCAGGAGATCTTTAATTTGAATCTTCAATCTGAATCTGTAGCTGGAGATCAAAAGAGACGAACAAAAGAAGCAAGAAGAAGAAGAAGTGAAGAAGGATTGTGTTTTGTTTTTGGGTGTTCAAGTCACCCTTTTGACTGGTGAAGTTATTATATTATTTCGTCTTTGTGTGACAATTTTGTACCTAGACTTAATGACTAAGTTTATGTGTATCTTTTTGAAGTTGTAATTAGTTATTGGTTTAAGTTATTGTTTTCTAACTTTAAGTTGCACTATTCTTTCATTAACTTGCACTCCTGTAAATGTTGACACAAATCATGTTGATTTCATTTAAAGTTACAATTATTTTATTTGAGTTACCTTTTTTTTTAAATTGATTATTATTGCACAATAAGTTTAGATTTTAGCTAGTTCAAAGTAACACTTTTATGCACTTAAGTGACCATATAAAAAGGTAACTAAATACTCTTAAAACATACACTACTTTTCGAATAGGGTAAAATGAGCAAACAAAAAAGGCTTGTGGATGCAATAGTTGTTACATTTTTGGTCATTGTGATCGGCTTTCCTTTTGTGACCACTTGAAGTAATTGAGTTAAAGTTATCCCTCACTCTGCATAAGTTATATTGATTGTTAAAAGTATGTACGGAGAACAAGAAAAAATTGTCCAATTCCTATATAAATATACAATTAATAGCCTATGTAGGATTCGAACCTAATTCTTTTAAAAATACAAAGTGCTCGACCAATTGAGCTAATAGCTTATGAGCAACCCACTGCAATGAAACAATGTTGAGCAACAACTAAAAGTGCGGATAGAAGAATTATGGTTTTGCACATTAGACAAATAGAAATAAGCATGTAAAAACAAACAGCTTCACCACAGGATCAAAAAAAACATGAAGAAAACTAAATAAAGTTCAAGAGCAATCCTTACACAGAAATAGTAATTGTTTTTCAAATTGCTTCTAGCGTCTCACATTTCTTCAAGCAACTATTAAATGTGTCGTTTGCAATGAACTTCTCTATG
>SNQN01006391.1:6827-28002 GCA_008642245.1 Bassia scoparia | reverse complement strand
TAATGAGTGTCCTTTGATATATTTGATACTTATGAAATTCAATGTTAAATTAAACTTAATAAGGTTCCCAAAGTATTGAATTGTTAGCTTTAGAATCTGATGCAAAATGGTGTTAGGAAGGGTTTGATCATGAGTATCTCACAATATTTGCAGTCTTTTTTTTAAGATCATCAACAATGGTGAATGCTTAAAACTATATTACTAGATCTTATTAACATATTTTATAACTAAATTGATATGTAGAACAAAATTCAATATTTTCTTATACTAAAATTTAATATAAATCAAATGTTCACTGATTAGATCTTCTTATGTGATTGTATATTACTCATGAAATGTTATATTGAGAACAGTAAGGATAATAATTAATTTTTTTAAAAGAAATAATTTAAATTTATCAAAATGAATCCTCTTATCATTGGCTAAAGTCATTTTTTAGATGCTAATGACATGCTTTACTTTTTCTGCCTAAATTGCACACCATTAGAATTTTGCAAGCTATTCCAACAAATAATTTATTGATAATTTTGAAATTTTAATGTTGGGATTTTTCATTATGTATATAAAATATCGAAGCATCAAAAAAGATTTTGTCACCCATAACGTAACCCATGGAATTTATACGCAAATCGTGAAAGAAATCTCATATTATAAAAATTTAATGATTCCAAAGTATGTTTTCTATGTATTAGTTATATCGACGTGTAAAATAAATTAAGAAGTAGGTTAAAGAAACAAAAATAAATTTGTAATAGTTTTTTTAGGGTGAAGAAAGCAAATGCTAAAAAAAGTGAAGCACTTCAATTATTTTGTTAATGATTATATATAGTAATGTAGAACACAAAATGGTAGAATGACTAATAGCCCGTCATTATGATTATKAAAAATAAAGACCTAACTAGGTCTCACTATCCAACTAGCAAGATAAGCAAGAGTTTAACCSGTGGAAATTACAATTAATTTACTATAAAAGCTAATTAATTCAATTGTTAAAAGTGGAGTCATGATCATAACTAACTAAACAAGAGATTAACACAAGGAATTAATGCACTAGGGTTAGGGTTTCGCCACACAACATACACATTTTAAAACCGAACAAATACAAGCTAAAGGTCATTGAACACAAATTAACCGAAAAGGGGAGACTCTCTAAGGTCCTTAAATCACTCTCTCGAGCTATAAAGGAGAACCTCATTTAAAATCTAAGACTTATTTTCATGGCTTAGTCGTAAGCTCGATTTAAGCACATAATCACGAAAACTAGTCATACCCCTACGTTTCAGTCCTTATTTTAATGGTTTCTTCACCGAAATCTTTGTTTCAAATCCRTAATAATAAAACCACTTTGGTAAGCATAGTAATTAGAAATTGCACCTCATAACCATGCAAGTTACAAAAACTCTAAGTACAAACCTCAAGAAAGCAAGTAGAATTTAAATGGTGGTTATTTGAGGGTTTCACCCAACCCTAATATGAAAACTATTCACACAAGCTTAAAAACTTAATAACATGAACAAAGAACATGCTAGACATAAAAGTGAGCCTAGAATTCCAAGTATACAAGTTTSAAGGAGTAAAAGACTAATGATTTAGATGAAGAATAATGTTGCAATATTACGAAAATCCATTTCAAACAAGGAGAGAGAAAGTAATATAAATGACTTAGAACTCAGAGTATGTGAAATACAAGGCTGGTGAGTGGTCTAAATAGCCCACTAGTTGAGAAATAAAAGGGCCACCACAAAATCAAACTAAAAGATACTCTCGAAAATAGTACTGGTCCTACTCTACTTCGGAGCAAAACATCACAATTTCTAGTAAGGTGTAGCGAGAGCCTTGYCCCACTATAGGCCATTACTTTCCGCTACTAGGGCACTACTCCTTAGTATCAAGCACTACCTGTAAGGCCATGACCGATACTCTCTTAAATCACCAAAATTAAGCCCAAGGAGTTAGTAGTGGTCCGCTACTACTGGGTCGCTACTAGTCCAATACTCTGAATGGGCCCAAATGACTAAAAATAATGTTCCAAGTCCTAATGCCGTAGATCTCAATAGGTATTGCTTGGACCCTAGGATCACCTAAAATTACATGAACCCCCCTCCATAAATAACTACTTATACGGAGTAAAAATAAAACCCAGCTTCATGCTTCCCATTTTCCACTCTTCAAATAAATCCTCAAACTTATATTCTCTCTCCTAATATTCATTTTTTCCCAAAATTTCAGAACAGAATTTTCTCTCTCTAATTCTCAGCATTAGAATATATGAATTACATCACTCAAATTTCTTGAAATTTTAAGGTTAAAGATGAATAACTAAAGATGAGATGATGAAATAATCCAGCAATAAGTGAAGATCATGCGAGGAGATGAAGGATCGTGAGTGTGAAATCATGCAAGGAATGAAGATCGTGCTGTTGAAGCTTCATCCATAGAGATATAATGCCTCGAAAAAACAGAGTGAGTTTCCAATGATTCAACCTTATTGTATTATGTTTTTTTGAACATTTGTTATTGCCAAGCATTTGTCTATTTAATTTGATACTGAAGATTTATGATATTATGAAAACTATATTTATAGATTGTTTACTTAAATTGTATATTGTTTATGAGTAGTTACGCAATTCATTTTTAATTTCGATTTCCAGTAGCTAATATTCAAGCTTTGACAGTATTAAGAATATTTCAACTTCTGTATTCAATATTCAATTTTTAATTTTATTTACAGTAATGAATATTCAATTTAATAAATCACAATCTTCAACTATTTCGTGTGAAATTATTCAAGCTTATGACATTGTTCATTTGTAAAAGTTTCGATTGTTAAAATATTCAAAATTTCATTCATCAATCTTCAAGTTTTTTAATGCAATATTTCAGCTTCTTTTTATCAACATTTCAATTCAGTTTAACAACTTGAACATTTGTTTCTATTTATTTAAATTTGTCTTAAAGTATTTGAACAATTAGCTACGTCTTATTTTTGGTAGGTTGTTTCGTCTTTGGCGAGACAGAGCAAAGTGTGTTGCTAATGATTGCTACTCGTTAATAGTGATGAAGAAGTTTAAATTGTATAACTGATTATGCATAATAAGATTGGTTTTAGGTCGCTTAAGGAAAGGAAACAAGCCTCGTGCAGATCGCAGTTGGAACATGAGGGATTTCTATTAGTAAATATTAATTTATGATTTACAATATTCAACATTTATATATTAAAATATTAGAATTTTAATGTAGTCAATATTCAATTTATGATTTACCCGAATATTCAACATTTTTGTATATAATATTCAGAAATTTCTTGTAGTCAATATTCAATTTATGATCTTACAATATTCAACATTTCGTATCTGTTTATATTATTTCGTTTACGAATTATCAATTTTCAAACATTCTTTGTATTCAATATAGTGGTTTTCTTCCCCCAAGTTGTTGCTTATGTATGAATGCTGTAATTTAATAGCAAACAAAAATTATTTTCAAAATGGTTCGGGTAATAAATATTCAATTTAATGGATTTACATATTCATATATTTTTATGCAATATTAGGTTACGCATATCGATTCCTGTTTTTCCTCCAACGTTTCTTAGCGTGGTAATGCTTGTAATTTAAAACAATAATGTACTTTTATTTATATATACGATGTTATGATAGTAAATATTCAGTTTATGATTTTAATATTCAACGTTTTTGTATCGTAATATCGGAATTTCATATAGTAAATACTTCCGTATCAATTATGATTTACAATATTCAGCATTCTTGCATATAATATTCAGAATTTTGTGTACGGAGTAGTCAATATCAAGTTTATGATTTAAATATCCAACATTTCGTATACGGTTTTATAGTTATTTTACAATATTCCAACAAAAAGAAAAGTGAAATATAAAAAAATAAAATTAGCAGATCTCAAAAAGTACTCGTACACGTAATTGCGTGAGGAAGTAAAGAAGTAAGAAAAAACAAATATTAAAAAAAGGGAAAAAATGATGGTGTTTAGAATTAGCTATCACGCACATAGGCACATGAAGATTGTACAAAAAGGGGGGGAGTCCATGTAGTTTACCATGGACCCAAGGTCATTGAAGAATTTGCCCTAGATCTCGGGCCTCAAATGCTCTCAACAATCAAGGTGTCGAAAACATCTAAACATCTCGAAATCGGAAATCATATAGTACGCATTGAAAATCAAACCATAGACAAAGAAAAACGCGCATAAACGCTAAGAGCGTCGCATTAAAGTGTTAGAAGGTGGAAATCTAGGACAGGAACGGACATCAAATAAAGTCAAAAAGACTCGAAACAACCTAAATATATTAAAAAAAAGACTCTAAAAACAGGATACAAAATCCCTACATATGTGACTTTTGTGAATAACACATCATTTTTAAAAAAATAATAATGATGACTGAAATTTAAAAAGTTGCCAAATAAAAGAATAAGAATGAGGTGGTTAATGAATTGAATGTAAATCAAAGGGGTAAAACTGTAGGAAGTGCAAAATTTGAAGGGATATAATAAGAGCATGCCTAATTAATGATTAGGTCATAAGGTTAGGTTATAACTAGGGACTTGCTTGCACGTTTTGAAAGTCTTTTGTTACTAGCTTGATCATTGGACCAAAACTTATCAGTTAGCTTGGCCGAGAAAATTAGCTTTGGCAAGCTAAGATCACCTGCAATGGATAGCTAATTGAGGAATTAACTTATCATGCCACATTAACACATATCCACAAATTTTTCTTTCAAGCTTATATGTACTCCAATGGTTCAGCAATTTCTAGCTATAGTTTTTCATAAAAATAATTACTTCAATCTAGTTGAAACTAGTGTAAATGCAACTTTTCATGCTTTTTGTCTTACTACTTCTCCTAGTTTTTACCTCGAACAAATTAAATTAGCTTATAAATTGATTGATAAATTTTCCTGCAATGGACAAGCTAATAGTTAGGGACTTTAAGGAATTACAAGCAAAACCCTAACTTGTGGAGTTATGGTGTGTTTTCAAGGCATCCTTGCAAAATAATAAAATTGTAAGTTGTAGCTTAATCATTTTGGAAGAACTAGAGTTGGGTACTTGCAAGTAGACTCTACTCAAACTACAAGCAGGGTTGCTTGAAATCTTATTATTGTATAATATATTATTTTTATTATTTATTTAACAATTAACAATAAGTGAGGTCTTTCAAGCTACAAAGTAGAGTAACCTATTGTTTATACACCTTGTAACTTAGAATTTTTTTGTAGCTTGAAAGACCCACCTATTGTTTGTGGAGCTTTTAACTTAGACTTTTTGTAGCATGGAAATCAATATGATAATTTCCTACTATTAATCACAAGCAATACCCGTGTTACAATATAATAGTTCTCAAGATATATGACAATTTCCTACTAATAATGCAATAAATCAAAGAAACTATAAAAATATAAGCTAAGTGTCTTAAGATTTTATTTTATATATATGCCTATGTCCATAATTTTGCTTAGATAGGTTTTGATTAATTTTTTATGGATTTTTTGTACGGAACCACCTGCCAATTACAAGGTTTCCAAATTAACCACCTCCTCTTTCTTTTATTTTACACTACCACCATGTAATTACATAAAGTTTTTAAATACCCACCACCTAACGGATTTTTGCCAACTTTCGTTAGCTGTGGGCCCAACTCGATCTGTTATCTCTTTCTTATTTTCCCCTTTCTTCCACGATTCCCATCAGTCCTCTTTCGTTTTGACCCTTTTCACTTTCMTCTTCCTCTCTTTCCTCCATGATTTCACCCTTTTCATTCCTTTGTTGTTTTATCCTCCAAATTCAGCTACATCAGTAAAACAACCAATCCAACAAAGACAMCCACAAAGAACACAACTACACAAGTCAATCTCTTGCACACACACACTAGCAATGCAATTGTCACCCATTGATATGTTCTTCAACTTCAATTCACCAGAAACAACCTTTAACTTCATCTTCAAGCGATCATTCTCCTGAATTAGSTTACTTCTTTGCCCTTGCAAATCAGTCACTTCAACTTGAAGCACCTTCTTCTGCAGGACCAACCTATTGGTAATGCTCTTCTGCCAATCAATCTGCTCCTCATCAACCCAATCAAAGAATTTATAACCCCTCTCATCAGATGAGTGCAATGGGTCAAAAAATTTGCAAAAAATGAAACGCCTTCCTGGCCTGGATTGCGTTCAGTCCATGACTGCCTCCTTCCAACAGGTATGCAACAACCACATCTAATCAAATTGCCTTCACCAGCCATTGTAGCCTACAATTAGAAAAAAAGAATAAGTTTTCTCAATTGAAACAACAATGCAATTTCAAATAACACACCAAAAAAAACCCCTAATTTCTGTTAACAGACATAAACCCTAAATTCGATGAACTCAAACAAACCCAAAATTCTTAAAGCAGACAAAAACCCTAGATTAAAAAAATAAAAANTCTGCTCCTCATCAACCCAATCAAAGAATTTATAACCCCTCTCATCAGATGAGTGCAATGGGTCAAAAAATTTGCAAAAAATGAAACGCCTTCCTGGCCTGGATTGCGTTCAGTCCATGACTGCCTCCTTCCAACAGGTATGCAACAACCACATCTAATCAAATTGCCTTCACCAGCCATTGTAGCCTACAATTAGAAAAAAAGAATAAGTTTTCTCAATTGAAACAACAATGCAATTTCAAATAACACACCAAAAAAACCCCTAATTTCTGTTAACAGACATAAACCCTAAATTCGATGAACTCAAACAAACCCAAAATTCTTAAAGCAGACAAAAACCCTAGATTAAAAAAATAAAAAGTTAAACTTGAAGGAGTGAAATTAGCATACCTGCTAACCTGAAATTGTTATGAGGGAAGATTTCTTCAACTTGAAAGAGAGAAGATTTGAGACTAAAAGATGGTGTATGAGTGTGGAGTTTTGATTTTATACAAGAGGACTGATGGGAATCGTCGAAGAAAGGGGAAGATAAGAAAGAGATAACGGGGTGGGGCCCACAACTAACGGAATTTGGCAAAAATCCGTTAGGTGGTGGGTATTTAAAAACTTTATGTAATTGCATGGTGGTAGTGTAAAATAAAAGAAAGAGGAGGTGATTAATTTGGAAACCTTGTAATTGGCAGTTGGTTCCGTACAAAAAATCCATTTTTTAAAGATATTATTTATATCATTGCTATTTTATGATTGTATATCTATATTTTTAGGTAAAGGTTATGATGGTTATTGAACTTACTCTAGTTAGAATTTTACAGCCTTTTAATTAATTTAGGAAATATGTCAATTCAAATTTATGGTATAATCTAGTTCTTCAATTTTTTTTCTAAGATTTTTTTTTTGTTTCCTCTTTTATTTACATTCCGCAACTTTCAAATAATTTTTTGTTGCAAATGAGTCACAAGGGTGGGAATGAAAATCGATCCCAAGATTACCTTGATCAACATGGATAGAAACTCTAACCAMCTAAGCTATCCCACACTTCATCTATGCTAAATCAATAAATTATGTTTTCACATGTTATTACGAAAAGTAATGTGATTGCTTTGAATAATTAAGAATTATATGTATCCATATATTCTAAGATTTAATATGTTTCCTTGGATGTTTTTTTTATTAAGTAATTTGTTAAAACATTATTTGTTGTAAAAAAAATGTTTTAAAAGAATAATAGTTGTAATTATTTTTGTGAGTTAAGCTATGGTGGATGCCTAGATTCTCCATGGCTACCATATTTTACTTCGTGTTTAACTCTTTTATTTTTGTTTAGAATACCGTCTTTTTCGCTTCCTATTTGTTCTATAATTATTTGAGAATTTTAGCACCGATAAACTCAAAGTAGTAAGAACAAATAAAGAAGCAATATAATGATAGCACACATGTTCCATTTTATCAAAGACATTCAATTATATAATTTTACTCCATTAATATACTGTGCGTATACATATAATTGCGATACAACCGTCACTTCGAACGATGCAATTGTAATATATTGTTTTTTCTTGACCATAAAAATAATTGAAATGTTTGATGTTGAGTTTATTATGAGTGCCCTTTCACATATATAATTCTTATAAAACTCATTGTTAGATTAAACTAAATAATCTTCCCAAAGTACTTAAATTGTTAGCTTACTTGACTTTAGAATATGATACAAAATATTGATAAGAAGTGATTTTGAATGATCATGAGTATCTTATATTATTTCATTTTTGGCTAGCTCATCAATAATGTGAATTGTTGAAACCCTATTAATAGTTCTATTATACATTGTATAACTATATAATATGTAGGATAAATTCTTTATTTTCTTCCACTATAACTCAAATGGTCACTTCACAATATATCTTCTTTTTATGCTTGCATATTACTTATGAATTTTATATTTAGAAAAACTAGGATAACAAATAAGATTATGAATAGAAATAATTCTTAATCCTCAAAATAATCTTCTTATTGATTAAAGTTTTCTTTAAGTTGCTAATGACATGTTCTCTTCCTTTCATTCTCAAATTTCACACCATAGACTATTGCTCTGCCAACAGCTATACCAACAAAATTATTGATAATAAGCAATTTTAATACGCAATCATCATATGATATAAATAAATATCAAAGCGTAAAATGATTTTGTCATCCATATTAGAATCCATTAACTATATGACAAATCGTAAAACAAATCCCGTATAAAAATCGCATAATGATTCTTCCATAATACTTATGTTATCTTTATATATAGTCTTAAACAATAGAATAAATTAAGCCAATAGATTGAATGACAATGAATAAATTTAAATCTTCTCTCCCGTGTAGACCCTAATAAATAAATAAGTTGATAAACACATTACCTAATGTTACTACCAATCAAGTATGTTTATTTGATGTACGCTTGAATTAACTGAGTTCATATAATGCTAATTGATTGAATTGATTGCTTCAAATGAAATATGACAATTGTGACAATTCATTTATATGAATTCATTTATATTAACCAAATGATACCTTTGGTTAATCGTTAAGAACAACACTGAGAAACATTCGCAGCAAAAAATTAAATTCAATCTAGATATGATATGCTTACCCTAATGCCAAATAACAGCAGAATTTGAAGAAAAAATAGTTGAGGCCAACTTTTATTAATAGCCAATTGATGTAACATCATAAACAAGATCATCAAACCGGTGATCGTTGGATTGACCCTAACATCCACATATAGAGCTATCCTACTATTCAACTTCAAGATTAGAGGGTATACTCTGATTCGAACTATGATACTTCCTCCGTTTTATTACTGACATTTGTTCCATTTAGGGAAATATCATATTTTTGGAAACCTTTCATTTATTTCCATCTCTAATAAACTTATAATAGAAATGACCAAGTAACCTTACTCAAAATTAAACATATTGTATACTCTTTCTCTCTCTTAATTAGTAGTAATATTGTCATTGCACTCCATATACCACAATTTGAATTTCTCCTAGAGTCCGATTCAACTTGAAAGTTTCTATAAAATAAAAGGAAAACTACTTGAAAACCAACATAATGAATTAGACCCAATAACACCGCTTTTGACCTCAAACCATAAAGATAGATCGCATTATCTCTGCATCTGCAATAAGGTTACAAGTAACACACACACACACACACACCACACACACACACACCACACACACACACACACACACACACACACACACACACCACACACACACACACACACACACAATAATGCACACACTGTTAGCGGACCGACACACACACACACACACACACACACACCACACACACTATGACACACTACACACACAGCAAACACACACACCACCACGTTCAGTAAAAGGCAACAATTTAAATGCACATATCTATCATTTGCCCAATACAAAAAATTAGAATCTAGCATTATCACAATAACTATCATCGGTTTAGAGCCTAAGTAAATAAATATAGTTTTTGTTATAAAAGCATAAAAACATTGATAAAGCTTCTAAAAAATACAACTTGCATGTAGAACATTAGTCTCCAATAATATCGGATACAACTTGCACTTCTCGCACCTAAGGAAGAAAATCTAGAATCCCCATGTTAAGCAAAATCTTCTTCCACAAAAACCTGCTAAGAAAAGGAACAAGTGTTCAATAGTATCAAGTAATGAATGGAAAACTATGGCCCCCACTTTTAAACTATATAATAACCTGCACCCAAATGTTAAGCATAGCAAGCCTAAAAGAGATACAACTTTTGACTTATCGAGTTGTTGTACCGTGAGGATCATACACACTACTATAGGATCTTCTTCCGCCTAATCGCTAGTTTTAGGGTTTAACCAACTCAACTTACACCATGTGTAAAATCAAATGAATTAATTAGCGCATCCAAAGAGTCTAAGTCCCTATTGACATGCAATCTTCACCCATTCTTTGGCACAAAACATACAATAACTTTCACAACCATTGAAGGGGTAATAAATGTCATTTGTAGCAAACCAACATATAAAAACTATTACAATGTTAATGGAAGTATAAGAACTCCATCCCAATACATCATGTGTATGATTTCAATTTATTCTTAACATCGATTAACGTTTTATCACTCTAATGAATAATTGTAATTAATGAATATCAATAGGTGATTGTATGGAGAATAGAGGAATCCATAGACTATGAAATGTTAATTATTCTCTGCATCACCACCATCACTGTCATTATCATCATCTTTGTAGATGCATCAGATACATGAATTCGCCCAGCACTGGTACGATGTTGATATTTCCTCTTCACAGCATCTGCCATATATTCTGCAAGATCCTCAATTCTCACAGTTCACCAAGTATCGACAGCACCGTTCCTAATGCCCGAAGTAAACTTGCGCAAGGTGTCCGCTGTAAGCTGCAGCACTATCAAAATAATAAAATAGTAGTTACTCTTTGCTATCAGGTCATGTAATAAGAAAGACATAGATAGAAAGAAAAAGTATGTCACAAGAACGACTTACTTGATGGCTGCTAGTCCCATTCAACAGCAAGTTGAAGATTTTAGTGCCATCCATTCAGGCATGTAAGATATTATAGATCACGATATCAAATTTATCCTCTTCTACTTTTAGCATCCTCATTGCCTCCATCCCTTTGTCGATTGTCGTCATGTTATTGCAAACAGAAATTTATGTTACATTTATTACATAGGATAATATATAAATTAATGTACCATCTTTGATTTTAACACGAATGCAACAACAACTATTCCCATAAATTTATTAAACTCGCAACAAAGATATATCACGAAAGAGACGACAATATTATTAAAAAATGTAAATGAATCTAAAGCAAAAAAGTCGTAAATAATATAAAATAATAATAATATAAATATAATAATAATACTAATAATAATAATATAATAATAAAATAATTAATAATAATAATAATAAATATAATAAATAGGTGCACATACTCGTTATGTGTATACACATATATCTATGATTTTATATCGTCTTTCATATTAATATGAAAATGCAACAACACAACACTATCAATTTCTATAAATTAATTAAACCGCGCAACAAACCATTATACCGCTAAAAGAGATAGCAAAAATACATTTGAAAAATGATATGAAACTGAAAAGAAAATTGAAATAATATAATTAATTGTATATACATTAATTATACACAATGATTTCATGTTTTTAATACATAAAATAGTTAATTTGACATGGAGTGTACATTTTCTCTAAGATCCTTCAAGATTATAACGTATATTCACAACATAATAAATTAAATGTTGGATAAAAACATATGAACATTTCTCACCAATGAAAAATAATTATGTACGTATAATATACAATAAATTTCCAGTTTATTCACTTTTGAAATATATTGACGATTTATCATTTATGTCTACCAAGTTCTAGTCATGACAATATTCAATAAATAATGTGCAATAATAAAATTTAATCACCAAGGAAAAAACAATATCATTAAACCAAGAATGATTTTTTTCCAAAAGGGGATATTAAACAATATTATCAAAATTAAAACTTCCACAAATATTGACCATAAATATAAAGTAAAAAAACAGAAAAATTAAAAGTATTTGTAAATAAGTTGAACAAAAAACAATGAAACGTATGCTCAAACCATTGTAGTTCATCTTTTAAGGAGATGCTCCCATTATTTTGAGACATATTGTGTCCATCACCAACAACTTCATTCCTGGGATACATTGGCATTAATTGATTAAACATATATTCGAACACCGACTTTCAAAAACAAAAACAATTATAAGAGATTTTTATGAAGTGAAAGAAGCAATGCTAGTAAGTGAAGCACTTGAACTAGTATTCTCAAGGGTTATATATAGAAACAATACTAGGTTTGTCTAATTACATGCATATGGTAATTACTGAGCACATAGACAACCAATCATTGGTCAGCACTCTTCATCATCATCATCATTATTATTAAATAAAAAAAACTTTGAAATAAAGAAGTTACCAAATAAAAAGGAGCAGAATGAGCTAATTAATGCGTTGAATTGAATATAAGTGAAAAGGGAAAAATAATAAATATTCCACCATTTTATATTACTCACTACACTGTTAAAAATGTGAATTCTTACACAATTATTAAGCAAGAATTGAAAGAAAAAAAGGAACCTGTGTGAAAGAGAAGATATACAAAAACAGTTAATAAGTAATATAAAACTTCTCTAAATAGAAAGTGTAGAGTCGAGTAATAGAATTAAAGGATGAAGTAGTATGTAAGCTAGTTGAGGTTTCGGTAGAATTTCTGTATGTTCCAAAATCAATGGACCGTTTCCACTTGTGTCTTCATAAAAATAATTTCAGTCATGTTCTCTTAATCTTATTAGCTTATTTCATTAAATATAAGATAAAATGAGTTGAAGCCTTAAAAATTTTAAGGTTTCAGTAAAAATAAGTCAAGTTCAGTAAAAATAATTTTATTCAAGTACTAGTCATAAGTTCTACTCTATACTATAGATAAGTTTAACTAGCAAAAATCAGTTGACTAGGACACAACCTTAGTTTTTACTTATCAATCTCTTTAATTTTTAATTTATCAATGCTATCAAACCTTACATCTACGATATTATTTTAATATATTCCTTGTTAGTCACAAAATAATAATTTTAGTGATTTTTAAACAGTAACAACCAAATGGATGATTTTTTATTTTATTTTTATTATGATGGTTATTCAACTTACTCAAGTTAAAATTTCAACGAATTTGAATTTATTTCACAAATTATTGAGTAAGATATGCTAAATCAATAATTTATGTTTTCACATGCTCGAGTCAAGACATATTCATATGATTACTCGTATATTTTATTAGGGAAAGTAATGGCATTGCTTTGTAATGTATAATCATATATGTTTCCCTTTTTGAGATTTTATATGTTTCCTTGAATGTTTTTGTTAATTAAGTAATTTGTTACAATCTTGGTGTAATTTTCCTCAGATAAATAAAGAAAGAAATAATGTTTTAATTTTTTATGGAATATTAGTTTAATTATTTTTATGAGTTAATTATGGTGAAACTTAGTGTTTCACTCTTTATTTTTGTTTATAATGCAAGCTCCTGATCTCTTCATTCTATATATTTAATCTTTTTAAAGAAAAAAAGGTTGAAATAGTAAGACCAAATAAAGACAGAACTAATGATAACGCATGTTCTGTTTTAACGAAGACATACCTATTCATTAATTATACTTATACAACTTTACTCCATTAATATACATATAATAGCAATAATAAAACACTTGAAATAGGCAATTGAAGATATATATCTTGAAAATGCACAACAAAATTGTATTAACTTTGACCTTTGAAAAAAATTAAATTGACAAATGTGAGTGATGTGGGTTCATGATCGAGTGTCATTAATTCATTTCATCATATAATTTTATAAAACTTAATGTTAGATTAGAGACGATGCATACATTGTTCAATAACTTCTCAAAGTACTTAATTGTTATACAAAGCTTAGATCATCAACAATGCATGGTGTATTCAGAGACTATTAATAGATCTTATTAACATATTTTATATATAATATTATTGATATAACTCTTGTTTTGTTGGTGCTAAGAGTATCCACAAGGATAGGCTAAGAATCGATCACAGGTCTTTGTGAAATAGCAAGGAAAGTTGTACCACTTGAGATATCCCTTTCTCCACTAAATTCTTTATTTTATTGAACTAAAATCTTATAAACTACAATGTTTACATGATTAGATGCTGAAATATTTCCTCCTTTATGCCCAAATTGCACACAATCAAAGAAGTATTGCTCTAACAACAATAATTCCAACAAGCGATTTTAATGTCAAGAATATCATTATGTACGCAAATTGCATAAATATGAACACATGGCATTTTATATGCAAATTATGAAACAATCACGTATAAAAATCTCACTGATGATATTCTACAATATAAGATATAAGATAATACTTATGTACTGTGTAAATTAGTTTAATCGACCCGTAAAAAAAATAAGCAATAAGCTAATAACGATACAACCCCTCTCCTTTAAAACCTAATAAATAAATAAATTAATATAGGAACACTGTTGCCTAAATGTTGCGTACAAACCAAGTAAACTGTGTATGAGGTGTTGCGCACAAACCAGTGTCGTATGAGGTGCAGTTGGTTGGTGCTTGAAATAAGATGCAACTTGTGAGTTGTGAGAATTCATTGATAATAAGATTGATTCAATATAAATGAAACAAAACCTATTGTAGTTTTATTCGATAAAAAATGACATCGATAACATTTGCGTTAAAAATTCTTTCATGTCGTATAGAATATATTTACCAAATGAAGTTAACACAAGAATTGAAAAAATAGTGTAAGGAATCTCAAGGAGTAAAGACAACATTGCTTTAAAAGCCAATTCATCAAAAACATAGACAAGATCATCGATCTCGTACTGATTGCCGACTTCACTATCTTCTAATACTATAATAAAGCTACATGGAACACAAATATTACACACTAACTGATTCCAACTATGATACAGAACATCTAGAATAAGAACAAATGTATGTGGATCTAACTATAAAGGTGGATGCCCATTTTACAATATAAAGCGCTCAAGTTAAAGATAATTACCAAAAAATAATGCAATAAAAAAAAATTGTAGAACTCAATAAAAATCTATAAGTAAATGTGCATAAATGACTTTTTAGTTTGTCGTAATAAAAATTTAATATTTAGTTTTTCTCATTGGTAGCCACCAAATTTAGTTTTGTATCAATAGTAGCCTCCATTTTTTTTAATTATCATTAGTAGCCACTAATTCTGATTATCCATTAAGAATAATCATTAGCCAATTTTGTTATCTAATGCTTTAGAATATAACTTTAGTTAAATGTTGACTTAAGCGGTTTTATTACCCTTCTTTACTGCTTGTACTCTATGAAGACAAACTCTCCTTTTCGAATTCTTCTTCCTTTGTGATCGTTGCAATGCTCTGCTACTTTGTTGCTTTGTCGAATTTCCTTTGCACTGGTAAGGTTTCTAATTTGTGCCATTATTTTTGAAAAATCACGAATTGTTCTTCTTTGCTAATCAACCCGCATCTCTCGTTTATTGCGTTCATTGACCCTTTTTGCTCATTTTCTGCACTTTTTCTGATTTATGTTGAATTCAATAAATGCAGTAATCTTACTAATATCTCAATTGTAGGCATCAGGAGAGTGACAATGGTCAGGTTGCCACTAGGAGGGAAGCTGTGAGAAATGGGAAAGGGATGATTCTGCCCTAAGATATTTGAAGAGAGTTCAGTACTTTGCTCTGACTCCAATATGCAGAGCCATCCATCAAAAGTCGGTGATTATGAAATTGGAGATGTAAGCCAGTGTTTGGTGTAAACTTGAACACGCATACTTGCAAGTGAATGTGTGGCAGTTGATGGTATACAGCAAGCATGCATGAGAGTCATCTTGCATGCCGGACTTGACCCACTACATTTGTCCATGAATGGTATTAGTGAAGCATACAAGATGGCATATGCAGGGGATTAGTAGTGCCTGACAAAGACCAGTGCCTGAGCCAAGTCCTAATGCACCTCAAATTCAGCCACCAATAATGAAGAGGGGTGTTGGAGACAAGCAAATAATAGAAAGAGGGGTAGTGAAAACAGGCCAAAGGCCGAAGAGCAAACTATAAAGTGCCTCACTTTGCAACAATTTGGGACAACAATTGTCTTGAGGTTAACCACAAAAAACAAAAGAATAAGGCAATTTAGAAAAGCACATGAAAGGAGGAAAAGAGAAGACTTGCATACCATAACTTAGTGCTTACTATTGAGTCTTCATTATCGTCCTGAATATTATATTATAGTGTTTAAACCTTTAATGGTCAATTACAGTATGTTGGATCCTATTATGGTCCTGTTAGCTTTAATTTGGAGTGTTATACTCTTATGTTCTTTTATTGGAATACAGATTAAACAAAAAAAATTGCAACTACAAACAAATGTGTTCTTTTATTAACCTGAAACTAATTCCAAATAATAATGCTGATATAAAATTGCGTGCTGATATGCTGATGTAGTAAGTGGAAACACTTTAGGAAACAGTTTAGGAAGCAGCTTACGAACGGTGCACAATGATATGCTGATGTACAGATACAATAATGCTGATATAAAATTGGAATGTTGATATTCTGTATACAGATACAATAATTCTGATATAAAATTTTTCCTTTTATTGATTTAAAGCTAATTGCAAACATAAATGTTACAAATAGAAGATTGAAATCAAAGTACACATGCTAAAAAATACACAAGCAAAGCTGATTCAAACAACACTCCCATATAAAAACTAACATCTGATCACTTAAACAACACCATGACAACCAAAAAAGTGACAAAACCAACCAATTCAACAACATACATTTTGTCTTCACCAAAGAATCAATGGAGTGTTGAAAATGACACTGAAACAAACTTTGAGTCTCTTCTCTTCAATATCTCATTCGAAGATAACATCATCCTTGTTCACATCCAATCGAACTCACCACATCCGGAATTACACTTATAGTAGAATCGTTCTGGGTTGTTTGGTCCGAATTGAGAAAATCGTATAATTATAGTACTTCCCAAAAGCACTGCATTTTCTACACTTTGCCCACATATCATCCAAACCATTTAGCATGAACTTTGAACAATTTGACATGAACCGTGTTCTGACATTATCGTAACACAATTTTGAGATTGAATTGAGGTTCGAAATTAAGAGAACGAATTTATGGCATTGAAATGATGTTTAAAAACAATGTTGTTTCTGGCATACAGAATGAATGAAATTAGAGACCATTGAAATTGGATCGAATGAAAGAGAATGAATTGATTATTCAGTGAAACATAAACTGGGGAAACCTTGAATTGGGGATGAAACAACTGCAATGAGATATCAAGAGCAATTTGGGAAAATGGGGAATCCGAATTAAACTGGATTAGTTTTCAATCGATTTGGGGGTTTAATGTAATTGAGATAGAATATACGGGCACGTGGAAACATTAAAATATAAGAGGTTAACCAGGGTTTAAGGGATTGTGTGAACTAAACAGCATAAATTGGCTAAATTATAATTTATATGGGATATCAATAAATGTGCTATATAATAATAAAAAAAAATGGAGGCTACTATGATACAAACTAACCTGGTGGTACGCAATGAGCAAAACCCTAATATTATCTGATTCACCGTATGGATTTTCACAAATTCAATTCTGATAAACATCGTATTGTAATAATTGATATTATCGTGTTAAGATATTATTTAAAATATGTGTGTGTATCTAATATTTTCAACTCGAATCAACAAAAAGAATCACACTCGATCAAGGAGTATGTACTATGCACAAAAGATCCTCCAACTTACACCTATGGAAGTCGACTCAACCACCAACTAATGGTTGATCTGAAATGACTTGATCCCTGACCAAATTCCCTGTAGCAAACTAAACTCACAGTAATGTCTCAATGAAACACTTGTCTCTCAAAAGATTTGCCTGAATGCTAGAATAGAGAGTATATTATGTCTTATGTGGTTTATCGGGATTATGCTAGGTTAGTTTTGAGAGAGAGAAACTTTTAGCTTGTTACGGAATAAGGCTCCGTGCAAAGTGCTTAGGTTTTGTGTACAAAACAAGAAATATCTTAAATTAGCCTTGCAGCTTGCATTTATAGAATATTGCGATAAGAATATTTTCCTTGGGGAGAAGTAAAATCACCGAAAATATTCTTACTGATTTTTATTTCTGAGATCAAATAAATCAGTGCATATAATATAACATTTACCATCACTTATATATCTGCTTTCATATATAGATAATACCAACCATCTTGTATTTAAAAACCAATTTACCGGCAGGAAAGAACCTTTCCAAAAAAAAGGATGTTGTGAACGTAAACTTGAGAGAACTGGGTCAAACTGTTCCAACTTATTCGGTCAGGCCAAGTTTACTTTAGTTGTATATGATAATAACGGAAGTTTCTTATCACATACAACTAGCTCATCTCTAGAACTCAACCTTTAAAATGCATTACAACCAATCCAAATACCACTTACTACATCTAAAACCTAAGAATATGACTCTATGTAAACTTGGTTTCATGTACAACTATAACTTGGCTTCATGAGCTTCGTCTTTTCATCCAATGATAGCTTGTTCTTTTGTTCCTCAAACTAACAGAAACTTGCATGCCATAGATAGTTCATGATAATTTTTTATCATTCAAACTCAAGGTAGGAACTCAACAAAGAGAGAGAGAGAGAGAGAGAGAAGAGAGAGAGAGAGGAGAGAGAGAAGAGAGAGAGAGAGAGAGAGAGTGTGTGTGTTGTGTTGTGGGTGTGTGTGTGAAAGAGAGAGAGAGAGAAAGAAGAGTCCAATTTCACAAGACCAGATGGCATGTATTATCCTTTAAGGTCCCGACCATTGGGCCTAATAGTTCACTGAGATCACAGCCATTAAAGGTCCAAACCGTGGATTCTTTTGAGGTGAAACTCCTGTGGACTTGTATTGTGGACAATCTTGGCAGGTGTGTCAATGTTTCGTTTAACATAGGTATGAATTGAAAAGCCAAGTTAGTTAGAGTTGTGACCCTGGTTAGAGTTTAAGGACAATTACATGTTTTAGGGCCGGGGGACAGTTGAGCCATAGAGTTTACTTTGGTATCATGATTGAGGGAAGTGTGATCCCAAAGTGAGTAGATTGTTGTACTACACTAGAGATACATCGAAGAAAGCAAAGTAGGGAAGGGATGGTACCCATATTGAATAAATCAATGAGTTTAAATTCCAATATTGTTTGTGAGTTTAAACACCACACACACAAGCACAGCCACACTCACACACACACACATAACCTCACACACGCACATTCACACATACTCACCACACGACACACACAGTCACACACAATCACGGACACAATCGCACACAACACACAGCACACCACACACACACAACAACACACACACCACACACACAGCAGGGTCACCTCACACACACACACAACACCACACACACAGAGTGTCACAAGTTTCGCACACACACAACACACATTGTGATACACAGACCGTATTTGGTGTCTGAGACAAGCGGTGTATCATATGCCACACAAGCACACACACTTGCATCTAAATTAGATCAATATGGCTTGATACTGGGATGTTAAAATATTAATTAATGAGAAAAATCATGGGGCCTCAACTTTAAGCCCTACCAACCACATAGGAAGTTGACTATACAAAAGTCTAGTAGATTTTTCATTATAAAATCAATTCGTAATTAGAGTAGCACGGGATATACTCTAACAAGTAATCGTTGGATTGCCTTGTATAATTATATGTTGTCCTCATAGGGTTTATGAGATTTATTACAATTCCTTGAATTTTTTGTGATTAAGTAATGTTGTTAAAATATTAATTGCTGAAAAAATTATTTTAATAAAAATAATCGATGTAATATAATTTTTGTGAGTTAGCTATTGGGATGGTAATAATAAAAAATTCCATAATCTGAAATTTTTAAAGCAATTCATAATAAATTAATTCGGTTTTTTTTCCTTATGTTACACAACTTTTTCATCTAGTGGATCCGTTCAATACAATTTAAAACAAAAACACAACACCGCCTAAAAAATGCGCAAGACGAGGTGGTCTATATGAGCAGGCTCCAAAGTAAGTTGAACCTAAATTGAGCTTCCCCTTTATAGATAGAAACATAATAAAACCATGGCTAATTCATCGCAATCAGTCCAAAGTGATTTTTTTGTTCGAAAAAATTGTTAACTAATTAAAGGCAAAAAACATATAACTCCCAAAAGGGAAACTTGTAATGACCGTTGTTTATTTTAAAAACAACTTTAAGAATTTCTGACAATGTGCATATGCGAAATTTTAGGACGATTCTCCTCTCATAAACACTTCAAAAACCATTAAACACACTCAAAAACACATTAAATGTACAATTCCAGAGTATATCAAAGGATTTTTCAATTGTGCATCGTTTGGTATATCTATGAGGCCAAAAACTCATAAAAAAACATCTATCTTCTCTCTTTCTATTTAGTTTATTCTTTGTTCTAAAATATACTTGTAATCAATAAATCCAATGTATATGAAATAATTAACAATATTAAATAACTTAACATGTTAAATAACCTTTTTTTATTTCTATTTGATTCATTAAAAATTAAACCTTATCTTTTGTTTTTCTATTGCATAAGCAATGGCAAAGGCGATTTCAAACTAAGCATTGTTTCTTGTCTTTTCTAGCGATCAGCGTAATTGTATTCTCCATATTCTATTTCTATAATCCTTGTAATATATTTTCCAATCATTGTACTTTGCTTATTTTCAACCTATATACATGCATTCACTATCAACAGGAAGATAATTTTGGACGGGTGGTTTAGGATCTCCTTTCAAATCAATCTAATCAACTGTAATAAAGGTATACTAAGTGTCAAAAAAAACCTTGAAATAATTTTTGTTCTAATTAAGGTGTTCAATTACGTAAATACTTTGTTGTTCAAATAACGATGGTAGAATTGCAATAAAGCAATACAGGCGCTAATCGGTGAGTGGTTTCCACTACGTTCTTACCCGAGTATCGAATGCAAACTTTGGG
>SNQN01006390.1:0-38974 GCA_008642245.1 Bassia scoparia | reverse complement strand
TGCCCGAAAAATTGTGCCAAATTAATGGGCACCACGTTCTGACAGTAACCAGTTCGTGGTTCGGGACATGTACGAATCAGATCTGTAACCCAATTCGCCGCATGTAGCGGCCTCTACTCGTCTCATTGCAATTCCATTCATCGCGATTATTGAATGCACATAACTTACGTTTTTAGCACCTTAGAAGCGTACTAACCCTAAAAATTACTACGAAAGTGTGTTTCTATTATAGCACAAGAGACTACCTAACCTAGAAATTGTGACCACTTTGCATTAATCAAGATAAAACGGTGCCTAAAAAACCGGTTGTCCATAATTAATCTGATTTAAAGTGATTCACATAATTTCCGGTCTTTGTTTAGCAAAAATATACAAATATGCAACAATGACAATATGAAGTATAAGAACTTCACAATATATGTACAAACCAATCTTACCCTAAATCTGCAACAAAACAAAGTTAGTTGTAAAACGAAGCGAAACGATCTTCCGCCTTGGATCGCTATATAATGACAAATAAAACAAATGTTATTCATGATGAAGAACGAGCCAATGATCTTTCGCCTTGAATCGCTATCAAGAATAAGAAATCTTAGTATTGACAAGTGATAATAATAATAAAAATGAAATGAGAAAGAATGAAAACCAAAACAATGAAAACATTGAAAACATTTTGAACATCCTACATATTACATGAACGATTAAGAGTGAGTTTTCTACATGTTTATTAATTAGATCAAACTCGTAATAGTTGTTAATTAGATTAAAAAAGGAGTATGTTTAGGCGAGTATCTCAGAAATAACCTGTTATTGCTGTGAATCGAAAAAGATCGATGCTTTGAATTCAAGAACGAATGTGTTTAGAGTGTTTGAGGAGAGAGAGAGTTGAAGACGTATGTCTCGAGAATTTTGTCCGGACTGAGCAGGTAGGCATGTATTTATAGGCACGAGGGAAAAAACGAGGGTGGAAAACCCTGCGTATATACGCAGAGAGTGCTATACGCAGGGCCTGCGTATATACGCAGGTAGCCTGCGTATATACGCAGGTCTGCGTATATACGCAGGTGACCTGCGTATATACGCAGGTGACCTGCGTATATACGCAGCCTCTGCGTATACGCTACCCTATGCGTATATATTTTTCCAAACCTCGAAATATTTTGATTTCTCCGATTTTATTCGTGATTTCCCTTGATTCGACGCAACTAGACACCTTGCTCTCCAAGCAAGGAGTTCTAGAGTGTTCTAGAAGGTTCCACGTATTTCCGGGTATTTTTTGCGTATTTGTATTTTTTTTGGTTTTTCTTCGCTATAAAAACTTATAAAAAATCATAGAAAAATGTAGAAAAATCAGAAAATAATCTAAAAATACTGGTGAGCTCAGAAAATGTGAAGAGTGTGATGAAAAGTCCTAAAAATAGAAAAGAAAACCTAAAAATCCTAAAATAGAAAAGAAACCTAAAATAGAAATAATTAAAATAAATAAAAAGAAAATGTTTTTGCCCATTTTATTTGTCCTTTGCTCAACAGTTCCGAGTATGACCCACGTGTTTTCAACTTCGTGAGTTCAAAGCATCTTTTCTAAGTCGAAACAATCGCGAGACGCGGTATGTTTCATCACTGATTACTCTTTTGGGGAGACATTTTTAGTGTCACAGAAGCCCCCACTTTGACTGAGTCTGAAGAACGATAGTCTCGTAAGAACGAAGTCAAAGTATTCGTTCGGGACGAGAGAGCAACTCAAGACGTTCTGCGACCCTGAGTTACCCTTTTCGGCAAGTGGTATCCTGCAAAACAAAGTTAGTTTTACCTGTTACCGCGCCCCATGCGGTTGTTATGCCCTTGGAAGCGCCTGGATCCTCGGGTGGTTTTCTCCCTTACGGCTGACCTGCTTTTCAGAGAGAAAATGATGATGCAACTCTATCGAAAATGCTGATTCCTTCAGAGATCTCCTAGCGGCTGACCTTGGCTTTTCAGAAGAATAAGGTGAATGAATACCTTCGGAAGCGCCTCGTTCCTCAGTAGCTTTCCCTACGGCTGACCTTGGCTTTTCGGGAAAAGTAAGTGGATGTGGATGCCTTCCCTACGGCTGACCTTGGCTTTCGGGAAGAAAGTAATGTATGTTCCGTTTGGAAGCGCCTCGTTCCTTCGGAAAGTTCCCTACGGCTGGACCTTGCTTTTGGGAGAGTTGTGATGTATATGCCTTCCCTACGGCTGACCTTGTGATGTATAGCAACAATCGCGTTATAGCAATGAATGCCGTATAGGCGTGAGGAAAATGGTCATGTGCGTATGCGGAATTTCTGGTCGGGGAGAAAATTCCAAAAACCGAAGAAACGCGCGAACTTCTGTGGCGGGAGAAATTCAAAACCCGAGAGATGCTAACGAACTTCTGTAGCGGGAGAATTTCAAGACCCGAAAAGATGTATTTGCTTGAGATTTCTGTTAGCGGGAGAAACCGTAAGACCCAAAGATGGTTGTGCTGGATTTCTGTAGCGGAGAAATCGTAGACCCGAAGGATGCTTGTGCTGGATTTCCTGTGCGGAAACGTAGACCAAGGATGCTTGCTGTCTGATGTTCTCTGTTAGATTTGCGGGAAGTTGAGAGGAAGGGGTAGATCGAGAGGAGAAATCATGGATCCGAAGATGCTTTATGGAATTTCTGGAACCCCAAGGATGATGTGTAAAGTGCCCCAAGTTTCTTTGTTTGCTTTATGCAAACTGACAACTTGCTACGACCATTTAGTGCTTTACAACTTGAATTTTGTTTTCAAAGCTTAGTTCACTGATGCTCGCTTATGTATGTGGAGTATTCCTATATACAAAAGCTTAGAACTTTATGTCTAGAGCTGTTTGTGTAATGTATGCTAGGCTTAGCCTTTCGCAATGTTCTTCCTCGAGTGCGGTGACACCCAATCATTCTGGTCTCCAGATATTGACCCAGTGGTTATCGTTTCATGAACTCAGGAGATGGTAGTGCGCATCTATGGGGAGTGCACCTCAGTAAACTAGGAACACTTATAGCCTTAGAATATTGGGTATTATATGATATGCAGCTTATGTATAATGTATGGAATGCATGTGATTGTTTACTATGACTTATGTATAATGCATGTATGCGTTTGTTGATGTATGATGTTTGTGTTAGCATGTGTATGTGTTTGTTTGTTTATGCATGCGCACTTCTAGTATGCATTGGAGCACCGACTTCCTCCAAAAAAAAACAAAAAGAGACAAATTACAATGCGGTTTGAGTCGCAGTGAAAGCCACCATGTATTAGCTACACAACTCTTCCCCCGATCTTTGCAAATACGCGAAAATAGGCAAGCAATTACCCCAAATCGAGTGAAAATCCTTCGAAGTTGACAAACGTGCTAGTCATGGAGCGTACTATCGCTACAAAGAGGCGTATTATACGCTCCCCTCTGCGTATATTACGCTTCTAGGTACGCGTATATACGCTCAATGTTAGACTCACTTTCCATAAGAATTGAGAAGTCCAGTCGAGCGCGCAAAGCTGCGTTATACGCTTCTATGGTGGCCTATATACGCTTCGAGATCAGACGTCATTTACGCTCCATTTCGGCTATATACGCTCAGGCCTTAGAGGATTTCGGCTCAGTTTGTGCAGGTGCATTTATAAATGCCAGACGTAGTTTTTGGACTTATGCACCTCGAAAGACCGTACTCTGTCTGTTTTACTACAAACCTTAACACCTTTATTTCCTGAAGTCTCTTTAGGCATGGTGCCGCAAGGTTTGATTCTCTCTCTAGAACATCATGGATACGTGATCTCCTCCAACCACGGTCAAAGGCGCACATTCTGACCCATCAATTGCAAGCCTTTTCTTTGACGTTCAGGTTCCGTGAAATTGATATTGCCTGTTCACTTGCTGCCATAATTTATGGAAATCTTCGTACTCTTCTTTTGCTTTAACAATAATGAAACTAGCACCATTGCTGAGAAATTAATGCCATTTGTTGGACAGTGGCCGCGCCCTCTAAGGTATACGGCGCCGCGCTTGGTACCTTAATCGAGCGGTGCTTGCGTGGCTTGAGCCACGGATCCCGCACGTGAGTGGTTGGGTGGTATTGTTGTCGAAGTAAGGGGAGTCGCCACCGTGCCTAGAAGAGTTTAATTCACGGACGCCCGAACGTTGGGTGCAAAACAATGGCCCCACGTCATCAAAGTAACCAGTCGTGGGCTCGGGGGAGATGGTACGAATCAGATCTGAACCCAATTCGCCGCATGTAGCTGGCCTCTAACTCCGTCTCATTGCAATTCCATTCATTCACGATTATGACAGCACATAACTTTACGTTTTTAGCACCTTCAGAAGCGTTACTTAACCCCTAAAATTACTTGAAAGTGTTGTTACTAATTATGCACAAGAGCACTACCTAACTAGAAATTGTGGACCACTTTGTATTAATCATGTTTAAACGGCGCCTAAAAAACAGAGTTCGTCCGTAGTTCTAATTGATTTAAGTTGATTCAACATATTGCCGGTCTTTGTTTAGCAAAATATATACAAGCTTATACACAAGACAATGAAGAATATGAAGTATGATGAACTTCACAAGTCTATATGTAAACTCATCCTTACCCATAAATCTGCAAATAAAAACAAAGGTTAGTTTGTAAAAAAGTGAACGAAGCGAATCTGCCGCCTTGAAATCGCCTATATAAGACAAGAGAAAACATTCATTAGTTCGTGATAAAAACACAAGCGCCCTGAAGCTTCGCCTTGAATTGCTATACAGAATAAGGAATCGTTTAGTATTGACAATGGATTTAATAATAATGAGATGAAATGAAAAAGAATTGAAAACCAAAAAACCATGGAAACCATTGAAAGCGTTTAAGAAAACCCTTAACTATTTTACGATGAACGATTAAAAGTAGCAGTTTTCTACATTGTTTAAATACATTAAAACTCATAACAATGTTAGTCAAATAAAGAAGTGAGAGGAAATTATTGGTGGTAATCTAGAAATTCAACACTTTGTTATCGCTTGTTGATTCGAAAGAGAACTCGCGATGCTTTAGAACTAAAACGCATGTGTAATGTGTTAGAGTGTTTTAGAGGAGAAGACGAGAGACGAGAGAGCAGCGTTAGGCCTCTGGAAGTGTTGTCTCGGACTGAGCAACGGCAAGCGTTGTATTTATAGGCACGACGTGCAAAACAGAGGATGCACCAAACCCTGCGTATATACGCTGCATATGACGTATAACGCTGCCTTCCTGGCCTATAATACGGCTCATAATGTAGCGTATAACGCATGCAACCGTTGCTCAAATATTTGGAAAATTCTCGTAGGCTATTAGTGCGTATTACGCTGCTTATGGTGCGTATATACGCTCCTGATCAGCGTATACGCTCCATTTCTGCTATATCGTCTCATTGCGTTATATAATTTTTCAACAAATCTGAAAATCATTTCAATTTCGGAATATAACTCTTTGCCCATATGTCTCGATTTTTTTAACGATTACGGATTATTCTAGATGCCCTCCTTCGCAAGCAAAGTACGTTTTCTTAGACACATTCGCGTATTATTTGTATGTATATATACTAATATCATGTATTTTTTGCTACTTCTGCGTATTTAAACATATGAATTCATAGAAAAATCATATAAAAATCAGAAAAATAATTTAAATCTGTGCGGATTCAGGGAAATGTGACACGACAATGATGAAAATTCAAAAAGACGCATGAAGTAATCGCCAGTGTAACTTGTTAAAAACCTTAATGAGTTTAATCAGAAAAAACAAAGAAAAAAATATTTTGCCTTGTATTTTGACCTATATAGCCATCGAATAAGTTCAGAGTACGACCTCACGTATTTTCCAACTTTTGTGAGTTCAACAGCATCTTTTCACTGACAGTCAAAAAAACGCGAGACGCAGGAATAATGTATTTTCAATCAACAGAACTACTCATATTCGGAGGAGTAATTTTCAAAGAGTATACTACAGAAGCCCCAGAGTTTAGACTGAGTCATGAAGAGAAACGATGTTACGTAAGGACAGGAAAGTCAAAGTATTCAAGATTCGGAGAACGGAAGGAGAAGCACTCAAACGCATTCATGCGACCATGAGTTTACCTGTTACGCACATGGTACTTGAAAAACAAATGTTAGTTTACATGTGTTACAGCACCCCAATGCGGTTAGTTAATGCCCTTTAGAGCGCCTGGATCCTAACGGGTGTTTACTCCCTCGGCTAGACCTTGGATTTTCGGAGAGAGTTGTGATGTGATATTGCGGCGAATTTTCTGGTGCGGGGAATTTCCAAGACCCGGAGAATGTGCTGACGGACTTCGTGTAAGCGAGGAGGAAATTCCAAATACCCGAAAGATGGTGTTTGCATTAGATTCTCTGCATAGCGGGAGACAACCATAAGACCCGAAAAGATGCTTTGGTGCATGAGATTTCTTGATAAGCGGAGAAATCGTTAACCCGAAAGTGTGCATAATGTGGAAATCCTGGCGCGGGAGAAGTTCCAAAACCCGAGAGAAGTGGTGTGCTTTGGAGTTGCTATTAGAAAATGTATCGAGAACTGAATGCAACTCTAACGGGATTTTTGGTAAGTTTTGCTAGCTTGGAGGTTAATGTTGAGTAATTATTGCAAGGATCTTGAATATATAGCTAGTTAATGATTACACCGGGAGTTTGAAACGACAGTGTGGATGTTCGAAACAGATGCTGCGACAGCTAAGAAGAGAGGGAAAATGGAAAGCAAGATATGAGCGTTAAATATCTCAGCTCAAGACCGACGTAATATACGCTCAAGAGCTATCTAGACGATATATACAGATTCGTCTCAGCGTATTCATACGCTGACATTTTGGGGTATAGTATATATATTCAGCTTCTCTTTTCTGATTTGTTATTTCGGCCATATTTGCATGGCCTGAATATTCTAGCTTATGCTTGACCGTATTTACTCCACAAGTCATTCACGTTCCCGATTCTCTGCTTTAATTTCTCAACCAAAAGAAGTTAGAAGCAAATTCCTTGAAGAATTCACTCTCCATAATCAGTATAATCACCTTCATTCTGACGTATTTTGTCTCATTCCTTCGAAACTTTAGGGGCTTTGATGTTATGATCAACTGCTGAATTTGGCTATGTTTGTGCTTGCATTGTTTGTCATTGTGTATGCTTATTATCTTGTGCTTGTTTGCTATTCGAAATTTGACGATGAAACACATCTCATGAATTGTTGCACATCGAACATACCCCACCTATATTTGGCCCGAGTTTACTTACCCATTTTTGGCCAATTTTGTTTGAAATAGCTATGGAATTTGGCCTAGCTTTGCTTGAGATCTTCTTGTGAAATGTGAATTCTTCTTTTATGTGGTTGAAAACTATTAGAATATTATTTGAGCTTGAATATGAATAACTACTTTGAAACATAGTTCTATGTATGCTTGAGTTAAAACAGAAAAGCTTCAAAACTTGATAGATTACTTGCTATTAATCAAGACAATTTCAAGATCTTAGATAAACACCTGATGATGAGCTTATGAAACATTTCTTAAATCGATTTTCAAAGCTTGTCCTAACGCGGGTCGTGTTGGATAGATTAATTCAGTGAGCGGTATGAAAGCCAATTTATGAACACAAGAAGCTCATTCAGTGCTTATCACCATGCTTCTACTCAAAAATTGAATAGTTTAGAAATCGAAAGATCATATTCGATAGCCACCCTAGATTTCTTGTGCAATGAATATGTATGACTTGCTTTTCATCACATGATAGGCTATTTTAAAACATATATTTCAAAACCATTCATGTAGATTAATCCTGGAATTGTAATATGCTTTGCCTATTCATCTAACATGGACAACTTTCGAAACTAATTATTTCCAAAGCTGATTCACGTAAATGTATGGCCTATGAAGAGAGATTGCTATTGTTAATTCATAGTAATTAGGTTGTTCATCTACACAACGACCTTAGAACTTTCATTTCAAACCATTATGTCTGGTAATATATGCGTGTGGTCATCAACTTGAGTCTATTTCCTTGCAGGGCTATTACCTTCGTAATAGTGCTTCAGTATTGTCCATGATATAATGCCGTATATGCTGGCCGATTAGTTTCCTAATTGTATCTGTATTCTCTTTGTTAGATGCAGACCTATGGAGGAGATTCCAGAGGAGGCGTAGGAGCCGTTCTCTACTCCGTTCTGAGTCGGAAAGGAATGCCTGGAATGCCCATCCTTGGTCTCCAGATCGTTATGGTGCTATAGGAAAACAGTTATATCGTCTCGCCTCTTATCAGGAGATGTAAGCATCTGCCTTCTCTTCTCTTTTTCAGATGGATAGTGTCATTTATGGAGTTAGTTTTGCTATTTGCAGGAACGAGAATTATGAGCTGCAGAATGATACTGGTCATATCTCCAGGAGTGGCCCAGGCTTTTTCTGCGATCAGACACAACACTCGCACGACCTAAGAATTCATGGGAACTACAATGGGAGCATACTGAGTTTCATCCGACTTTGGTAGAAACACAAATTAAAGCAATGACTGACCACCAGGGCTCCTCCATCCTTTCATTCTTCGCATTGTATGAGTGGTTACTGGAGCACACAACTTCAAACACTTATCCACTTGCCCATGGAGGTGAATGACTATCACAACCCTTTGACTTTCTTAAATAGCTCACAGGCACTGACTTCACCGAGGAACGTGTGCTATCGATTGAACTCTTCTACTGACACTACTGTCAGAGGAACCCTTCCTCAGCTGCGCTTGGGCCCACATATTGTGCTTCATCTTTCCGAAGAAGGAGAACAGTGTGAAGCCTGTGGGGAACTCCTTAGAGAGGTTTGTGGATTGGGTATGAATGTTACTTAGAAGATCCAGCGAGCTAACGTCTATTATCCTGCTCTGTTGATTGATCAACAGCTTTTGAGTACCAGATGGCGCGGCTAGAGGACCCGTTGCTACGTTGCGTTTTACCTTGCTTCTTGAGAGATTTGGACCAAGTTCAATTAAATAACTGAGGCCGTTTGGGTTATGCTCAGCTGCTTGTCGAGCTGTGAGGAAGCTTGCACGGCAATTAGATTAAGTAATTCGAGTAGAAGGTGTGCGAATTAGAGGCCCAGATGGCGAAGGATGATCGAAAAGAAAACAAATTACGTTACTAGTTTGCCCTTTGGTATCTTTGTCTTTCTCTTCAGCTTAACGTGTTGACTACTTACTTTGATGTTTTTGCAGCTCTTGCGTAAGAAAAAATATCTGTATATCTTCGCCCTCATAGCCCCCAGCGTCCTGAGCCTCCAGCTTTATCCTGATAGCTTACGTGATGTGGAGCAAGACGCGGCGTCAGACCTATGTAGGACACTCCAAGAATGCCTGATTGACACTGGGCGTAGAAGATTCAAGCTATGAAGGCTCACTAGGTAATGCCCAGCTCTGGTAGTTCTTCTCTTTTTCAACTTTCAATATTGTTGTGACATTATCCCAATGATCTATTAATCATTTAGAATGCACTATACGTCCATTTTGCACGGAGTTGAATCATTACAGATTGCTTGCCTATAGCACTTTCCAGTGGACACTCGTCGGGATGTCAAAACGCGCCTACTGACCGGTTGTCTCACTATGGATACGTGTAGTGGCAGTACAGACTGGATTATATCGCTGTCCCCTGCGAGATCCTTCCGCAAATAGTATGCTGATGCATTTACAACCTGCCTGCGGGCATCTTTGATACTGTCTTGAGGCAAAACTCTACAACTCTACACACGCTACTCTACTGGCCGGCCTTAGATCATCAACTAGTCGCATATCTACTCCTACTGATGGTCCTGTGCTTCAAACCAAACTGAGTCGAGCGAGTTACATCTCCTCCAGCCAATGCCCAATGCAGATCAGAGTCATACCAATCGCCCAGGGTTACTTAGCACTTTCTTTGTGGAAGCGAGAATGCAGTTCTGAACTTGTGTTGTTTTGCGAATAGCCATTTTAATGCAGATTTTCTCGTGATTTAGTAGCTTGATTTGACTTGGAGTGTTCTCTCTTCGCTGATACTTACCATCAGTTATGATGGGCATTCCCGGGTGCCAGTACAGCGAGACCTGGTGCGAAGGTGCCTGATGTCAATGCTGCCATGCTCCCGCTTCCTTGCACATGACTCGAAGGAGTGAGTATTATGTGTTGTCTGTCTTCTCTAATATTCTCAATTTACCTCGCTTGTGAAAAGTTACCAACCGACTTGTGACTCCTCCTATGCAGTTTAAGCGCGAGCCAAGGATGCGATCAAGCGACTTGCTGAGGTGATTTTGATTCCTTTAAAATGGAACTCTGCAAGACTCGACAAGCTCATTGGGTATGTTATCCTTCCGGACCCCCATTGCGCTTCTTGTTTTCATGTTATTTCAACTGCTTAGCTTGTTTCGAAAATGCTTATTCCTGCTTTGTATTTAGCAGGGTCACACAAGGTCAGCGTCTGCGCCTCAGTCTCTCTTTCAATGTACTGCAGTTCTCGACTCAGTTTGTCTTATGCGAGACGGGACTCGCAGGTCTTCAGTATCTCTCAATCTCTCTCGCATTCAGGCCCCAATCCATCATGCATGCCTTCCACGAGTTACGGCGTACGATCCGTCATCATGTCTCCAGAATTATTGCCGCAAAGTTGGTTAGTCGCGTTCATAACTCAGGAGATGGTAGTGGGACTGGAGTGCACCAACTCTAAATTAGGAACACTTACGCCTTGAACTCGTGTTGTATGTACTATGCCAGATTACTATGTTCATGAATGCTGGGTTTGCATATACTGATGAGATCTTATGTATGAATGTCATGTATGTGTTTGGTGTTGTGTATAGTGTTTGTGTATGTATGCATGCGACTTCTAGTTTATCTCTCCTTTCCGTGAATAACCTTTATAGGCACGGTGGCGACTCCCCTTACTCGACAACACTACCCCAACGCACTCACGTGCGGGTTTCGTGGCTCAAGCCCACGCAAAGCACCTCGATGTAGTACCAAGCTGCGCGCCCGCTATACGCGAGGACACGGCCCACGTCCTACACTTCTCCAACGGTTTCGGACCCAAATTCTAAGCGTGCTACCTCCTACGTCTGTTTCGACGTTTTCTAGATTTTTCTTTGACGGGACTCAAAAGTCCGCCGTTTGGACTCATTTGGACCCCAAATCGTTCTTGGACCTATTATATTACCATATGACCCTATGGTACAAATTTGGGCAATTTTTTCAAAAATTGTCCGGAGACCTCATTTGGATGATGTATATTCCATGCTTTTCGGCCAAAAAAACATGTCTCGATGACCCAGCTCGAATTTATCCAGAATTTCCGTCACTACTTCTAGGTCATGAGAAATGACTATGTTGACAGTTTCAGACTCAAAATTCCGTCGTATGGCTCATTTGCAACCCAAATCGTTCTTGGACCCATTATATTACCATATGAACCTATGGTACAAATTTTGGCAATTTTTCCGAAAGTTAGGCTCTATACTAGACAGGAACAAATACAAAGCACAAAAGTTTTGGTAAACACTTCTTCTTGTTTTGATCCATTTATTAATATTACTAATAATTTGATCAGGGGATGAGAAGATATATACCTAAAACTTTTTGTAGTAATATCATTTTGTGCTTTCTGATTTGATTGGGAACCAGCAGGATCATGAATCTCTTCCTCTTCAGAGGAACCAGGAGGATTCACAATCGTGCTGTTTCCCCTTACCTTTCTTACCTCAACATCAGGGGCTGTTTCATTGTTATCATTCTGATCTTCAGTTCCCCCTTAACTTCTTACCTAATTATCATTTGGGGAACCATCAGGTCCTGGTTCCCTGTCTGTATTCTCATTGTTTTCCTCTTCCTCCCTAGGCTCTTTACCATCATTTGGTGGACCAATTGGTGAGCCTAGATTAACTTGCTCTTCATTTGGAGAACCAGCAGCATGGTTCCCAGTGAACTTCATGAGTCCAATAATCTAATCAGGTTCAACCTGTGAAATCTCAGAAGACATGTTAAACTAATCAAATACAACATGGACACTCTTCTCAACACATAAAGTTCTCTTGTTAAAAACTCTATATGCTTTACTCTGAGCAAAATATCCAAGAAAAAKTCCCTCATCACTCCTAGGATCAAATTTATCAAGTTGTTTTTTCCCATTATTATGTACATAGCATTTGCATCCAAAGACACGAAAGTATGAAATATTGGGTTTTCKACCCTTAAGGAGTTCATAAGGAGTTTTCTTTAACTTAGGTCTTATGAGGCCTCTATTTAGTATGTAGCAAGCATTGTCAATAGCTTCACCCCAGAAACTCTTAGGGAGGCCACTCTCAATAAGCATTGTTCTGGCCATCTCCTCAAGAGTTCTATTCTTTCTTTCAACAACACCATTTTGCTGAGGTGTTCTAGGGGATGACAAGTTGTGACTTATACCATGTTCCCTGCAATAACAAATAAAGTCAGCATTCTCATATTCAGTACCATGGTCTGATCTTATCGAGACCAGCTTGTAGGTAAGCTGGTTCTCCACCTGTTTTACCAAAGTAACCCACTCGTCAAATGTTTCATCCTTTGTGTGAAGCATTATCACCCAAGTGTACCTGGAATAATCATCAACAATAACACAGACATATCTATGACCTCTTCGACATTGTACTCTCATGGGACCACACAAATCAATCTGTAAAAGTTCGAAGGGTCTGCTGGTACTCAAAACAGTTTTAGGTTTAAAAGAGATTTTGACCTGTTTCCCCTTGACACATTCTGAACAAACTCTATCTGCCTCATACGTGATGCTAGGAAGTCCCACTACAAAGTCTTGAGACTTAAGTTTATTCAGTAATGTCAAGCTTGCATGTCCAAATCTCTTATGCAAAATCCATTGGTTATCATCTAAAATAGCTCTTACACAGACAGACTTATCTTAAGGAATTTGATCCAGGAATGTAATATAAACATCTTGTCTCCTGGTTCCCTCACATATAAGTTCACATGTTTGTGAGTTAACTATATGGCATAGGTTGGCTTGAAACTCAACTCTATTACCTTTGTCACATAGTTGTGATTTGCTCAAAAGATTATGTTGCAAGCCTTCRACATAATATACATCATCAATTGCATTTGAAAGTGTCTTACCTACCTTACCCAAATTAGTGATCGTTCCCTTGCTATTATCTCCAAAGGTAACACTTCCTCCATCTAAGGCTACTAGTGAGAAATTACACTTTATCTCTGGACATATATCTTGAGCATCCACTGTCTAAATACCAATAGGTACTTCTCTTCACTTTAGCCTGCAAGAACAAATCAAACATTAAATTTAGGAACCCAAACTCTCTTGGGTCCCTTTTTCACCACATTTGCATCTAATTGGTCTTTTCTTCTCTAGACCAACTTCACATGTTCATTGTTCTTATTCACACTATGTCTTCTAGCAGGACATTCATGAATTTTATGTCCATGCATACCACAATGATAACAATCATGCATGTCCTTAAACATAACATACTTACCTCTTTGGAATTCCCTAATCCATGTGGTTTCCCTGGGGGACCAGTTAGTCCTATTTCTTTGTCTGTTATAACCAAGACGAACTCTCCCCTGGTTACCTTGATTTGATGTCAACTCGCTTAATGTTTCCTATGCTGTCAGTAGTTTACTCACATGTCTATGACTCTCATGTATCCTTCTCTCTTGCTTCCAGATTCTCAGTTAACAACTCATTCTTTTCTTTTAAAAAAACAATGTCACTTTTTAAAGATTCAAGTTGCAAATTGAGAATTTAGATCATATTATCCATAGACATGTCAGTAACCACTAGATGCTTGCCTTTTTTCAATTGATAGATCTCAGCATGTAGATCACATATCTTACCATGATATTCATCTATCAAATCATTGATTTCTTCGTTGGTACCTACCGATGGAACAGTATATTGTGCAGCTTTGAGTAAAGCATTCTCTTTTTAAAGATCTTCTAAGTTGCTAGCCATTATTTCAAAAGCTTTCAACAAGGAAGTCCTGCTACAAAAAGTTGCTTTACCTCTAGCTATTGAAAAATCAAGAGACTCACTTGAGGTAGATAAGTCTCTGGGAAGCCAGGAAGTCAGATCTTCTTCACCATCAACTGGATAGTTTGGTTTAGAAGATCTAGTCTTTTCAAGTTCCACCTTGCACTATTCCAATTCAACCTCAGCTCTGCCACTTGATTTTTTAATTCATGGCAAACTTCTTCAAGGTGATCACAACTGGCAATAGCAACTTCACATTCAGTACGTTTCTCCTTAAGTTCTCTTTTGCCAGTTATGTAAGTTTCACCCAGTTTATAGCATTCATCAAATAAAAATCTATACAAGCAAGCATATTGTCTCTATCATACTCATGCATATCCTTCCTAACTTGTTCTAAGTTTACCTTGTGTTCATGTAGCACATCCTTCTTGGCCATCAAACATTTTTCGAATGTGCTGGTTCCCCCTCTGGTTTCGGAATCAGTGGTTTTTCCCTTGATGTTTGCAAAGGCAGTCATGCAAACACTAGGGTTAGGTGATTCTTCATCCTCATCAGATCCTGAGTTAGAATCACCCCACATTGATGCTATCATAGCATTCTTGAAAGCTCGCTTTTCTCCAGACTTGGACTGTTTGTCCTTCCACTTAGGACCATCTCAAATTAGATGTCCCTTCTCTCCACACTTGAAGCACCCTACAGAAGATGAGTTAGTCTTTTTTAAATTCTTACCTTTGAAGTTCTTCCTCTGATCTCGAAGTGTTCTCTCAAACCTTTTGGCAATCATGTCGATCTCATCTTCATCCTCTTCTACTGTTCCCTTAAGGGTCATGCCTCTGGCTGGTTCCTTCTCAGACTTTGAGTCAATCAGTAATTCATGAGTCATGAGGGAACCAATCAGCTATTCTAGAGACAAAGTAGAAAAGTCCTTGGCTTCATAGATAGGAGTGATCTTGGCTGTCCAGACATCTGTTAAACTATGCAATACTTTTCTCACAAGATCCTCATCAGAAAAACTTTTGCCAAGGGATCTAAGATCATTGATTATGGTCATGAATCTACGAAACACAATCATTGATCTTTTCACCCTTGTTCATTGCAAACAATTCATATTTAGACATAAGCAAATCAATTTTGGATCTTTTTACCTCGCTGGTTCCCTCATAAGCAAGTTCAAGAGTATCCCAAATCTGTTTTGCACTACTGCATCCAGAGATTCGGTTGTACTCTGCCTCACCTATGGCTTGTTGCAATATGGACATTGCTTTTGCATTCTTCTCAAGCAACTTGTAATCAGCAGTTACCAACTCACTGTGTTTCTTTGGAATCTTGTTCCCTTCAAAATCAAACTTCACGATTGTGTTTGGACCATTTTTGTCTACAAGCCAGCACTCATAGTCAATCCCCATGATCACATTCTTGATCCTATTCTTCCACCATGCATAGTTACTTCCATTGAACTTTGGTGTCTTGTTATCATAACCAATGACACTTAACTCATGAGTACTCATACTTGACTTCTCTAGATGTTACTCTTGCAAGAAGCCTCGGCTCTGTTACCAATTGAAGGTTTTATGATACTCAAGAGGGGGGTGAATTTAGTATCATGTTCTCCTAGTTATTTTTCTTTCTTTTCGGATTAAGTATGAGAAACCAATTGGGCTGGTTCCTATAAGCAACGGAATGTAAACAAAATTATAAAGGACACACAAAGTTTAACGAGGTTCACCTAACTATGGGCTACGTCCTCGTACCCTACGTTCTTTTATTAATCTACTCCGAAAAACAAACAACACACACACACCCTGCTGTTTCCCTACTCCGGGAACAAGCACACCCACACTCAACTATGTATGCGCACTCGACTTACACTTGTAATTCCAATTGTGTTTGAAATCACAAACACTCCCCTGGCTATCAACCCCTCTGTTGATTGCCTTAACAACAATGAGTTTTCTCTTTTTAAACTAACTTTAAAAAGCTAACAAGAGAATATAATATGCTCGACTAATGCTCTTGTGTATGACTCAAAGTAGGGTTTTTATGCTTTTGTGTTTTCTCTCAAAAATGCTTTCTTTCAATCCGTGGAGAGAGATATGGAATTAAGAAGTATAGATCAGTATATATAAGCATGTTGACCTTAACCCTAGTTTCCTTAAATCTCTCTACTTGCCGAGCAAGGCAAGATGAGATTTAAGGAAAGTATTTATCTTGTTTTATTTGATCATGAAGATAAAATCAAACAAGATAAATACTCCTAAGTTTACGGTAATAAAACATATTCTCATCTATATTTCCAGCTGCATAAAATATTTTCAAAATAAATCTTTTACAAAATATTCTAGAAAAATCTTTTTCAAACCGCAACCATATTCCACTCAGGGACACAGCTGGTTCCCCAGCCTGGTTCCCTAAATGAGTATGTTATGAATTTTGTTCCAATCTTGTACCAGAATTCATACCATAACTCAAAACACATAAAAGCATTTAAAGCAAAGCATATAAGTCATACTACAAAGCATATTACATGAATTTCCTAGATTAAACATTTGAGAAGCATTTCTTCATGTAATCTTTAAGACCTTGAATCTTCCTTTGAATACTTCAATTATGAGCATAACCTCTTTCCTCGAATGACTTCGAAAGGTCTTCACACTTCAAGTCTTGGAATCAACCTAATTACTGCACATGTAACATGGTTAAGGTGCAATAAAAGGTATGTGACTGTTTTTCAGCATAATAGTCAAGGAAACAACTCCTACTTGTTCCGCACCAGTATATGATCTTGTGTTTATTAAGCTATTTCCTGTAGTAAGAAGAGTTAGTTTCAACATAAGCACATATAAGTATTAACTTGTCTGGGGAAACAGGTATCCTATATCAGATGGTTCCCAAAGCAACTATTTTCACAATTAAGTGTCATGTTCCCTGTATCAGTTTGTCATCACTCAAAACCTGAGGGACTCAACATACTCCTTCTTGAAATCCTCATTGCATATAGAATTAGTGATTGGAATTGTGCATTCCGTTAAGCATGTATACTCACTAAGGAGAAGAAGTGTTCTTTCTCACCTTTTAGTTTCTTGCCTATTATTCCAACTGTTAGGTAATTGTGCATTTTCTTCAACCATGGTTGTGTTGGTTAGCTGTAAGCCCCCGGAGGGCCTTTTCTTTGTATGTGAAATGTCTATTTTTAGTTGTTTGTATGTGAAAACTCTCTCATCAACCAGATTATGGCAAGGTTGGACTCATTCGGCGCTCGAATCACTAAGCTAGAATACGATGTGCTCGAAGCTCTCATAGACAAAACCCCCGACACTCGGAAGCGTAATGAGCTCGAGTATAAGATGTTGAATGATCGAATCGTTGGCCTCGATAGACTTGTCACTGAGTTGGTAATTGTAATTGAGCCTTTCTCCACGCGAATGCACTCTCTTGGGGAGGAATTTGAAACACACAAAGAAGGTAACAAACGCAAGCCATGCTCAGACTTCGGGGCTCCCAACCTCAACCATTCAATCCAGCTTGACGATTCTACAACAATCTCATCCATCGAAGGGAGACCTACAAAAATCTGCAAAGGCAATGGGCATACCACCGAAAATTGTGAAGCATCACGATCGTCAACGCTAGAAAAAACGAGAGGTCGTCGCCCTCCTATACCTCCTAAAGTAACAAGGGAGGTCCTCCAACGGCGCATGTACTCCCGCCTTGGCTTTTCTACTACACGAGCATTCGAACACTTGAGTGCCAAAGGGGTCGTCAAACCCATGGAACCTACTCCAGATCCGGCTCCTTAAGAAATACTTGTGTGATGGAATCCAGAAAAGTACTGTAGATATCATCAAAGTCGTGGCCATAATCTCGAAGGTTGCTTCACCTTTAGGAACATTCTGTAAGAAGTTATCGATGCGAAGAACAAGTCAAGTGAAGGAGTCAACATCTGCAAGCTTGAAGAAAATGAAACTTCTTTTGACCCTTCCATCCTCATAACACCAATTCATCAGACAAGCCCGGAAACGGTTGCACTAACCAATGGGCACTTTAATACAACACGAGGAAAACATTCAATTAGTTTAGTCCCACCTCCGTCAAGGGAAGTCTTAGATGCCCATCAACCCTCAAGCGACCCCATGACTTGTTACTGCTACAAGAGGGTCTTGATCGAGAAGTTAAAGACAGGATAGGATTGTCTGCCCTCCCCCACAGGCAAAAACTTCCAAATGTGAAAATGGCAAATCCATGAGCCACAAGATCGCAATCAAAAGTCATTGGCTGACCTTCCGAATGACGTGCTCTACAAACTTTGGAAGTTATACGATGCCAAATCTCTAGGCAGGAGTATGTGTGTCTGTCGAGAATGGGGAAAGAAGATTCCCGAATTCATTTGGGATCCATACATTTTAACGGACTTCGAGAAATACCTCCTTAATGCATTTTGGGGCGAGCCACATAGAGAATACCTTGGCGATTACCGTGGAAACGCTCGTTTCGAACTTCCACCCAAGTTCCCTCTATCAATCTTTTTTTACAGGAAAAGAATCACATGGTTAAAAGACTCTGATACCTGCAATTTTGTAGACGGGGATCCTGTCCATATGAGCAAGGCATCTGCTCTAGATGGCCTCGAAGCACAAGGCTTGGGACTCCTGTTTGGCCAAGAAATCACCCCTCTAGGTGAACAAGAGGTTTTCATGGCAATGACCAAGGAAGCATTCGATCCAACCACTGTAATCACACCAGTCGAAGGCTTGGTTCGTGGTTGGTGCAAAACCGTGAAGATAACAACTCCAGGAGGCAAGGTCATCAAGTGCACCATGGGCGAAGGACTAATGCTCGAGGATTCTGAAATTGAGACAGAGCCTGAGTCTTGTATCGTAGAAGCCAGGATAGCTAGTCCTAGGGAATGTCCTCCTGAGTCTGTCAAGGAGCCTAGTATCCCCCTTTCCCTTGTCAATCAAGTCTCTTCGGAGACAAACTTATCTGTACTCTCTTCAGAGTTTAATAATATGCTCGTTTCTGCTTAGTCTTCTTTTCCTTCTTATGATTGCTTTAATTCACGAATCGAAAACAAACAAAACAACAATGAGTTAATAAAGGCAATGGAAGAGCACGAAAAGAAAACTTCTGTCTTCAAGCAAATAGAAAAGGAAGATATCTCCGACAACGACACGGTACGAGAGATACAGATTAGTCTGACACTAAGTTCACATTAAAGGGATGAACTGGTTGCAACACTGAAAGAATTCCGGGATGTTTTTGCTTGGTCCTATGAAGACATGCTAGGGATTGATCCAAACATCGTACAACATAAAATTTCGCTCATAGAGGGGGCTAATCCAATCAAGCAAAAGCTCCGACGTATGAAACCAGATGTTGCCCTTAACATTCAACAGGAATTCATTAAACAAAACATGTAGGCTTCATTAAGGTTTTCAATTATGCTCAATGGATAGCAAACGTGGTTCCAGTACCTAAGAAAGATGGACGGGTTCGAATGTGTGTAGATTTTCATGACTTGAACAAAGCAAGTCCGAAAGACGACTTCCCTCTACCACACACATACGTTCTCGTAGACAACACAGTAGATCATGCCTTGCTCTCATTCATGGATGGGTACGCAGGGTATAATCAAGTCAAAATGGCCAAAGAAGACATGGAAAAGACAACCTTCACCACTCCGTGGGGGCTATACTGCTACACTGTGATGCCTTTTGGTCTCAAAAATGCAGGCGCCACATACCAACGAGCTGSCACTRCTCTGCTTCATGACATGATACACAAACAAGTAGAGGTCTATGTCGACGATATGATCGTCAATTCAAAGAACCGCGAAGGACATGCCCTTGCACTAAGGAAGATCTTCCAGAAACTTTGACAATTCAACATGCATCTCAACTCACAAGAGTGTGCATTTGGAGTCACTTTAGGCAAGCTCCTATGTTTTGTCATCAACTCTCGAGACATTGAGATCGATTTAACAAAGATCAAAGCAATCATGTAACTTAGGCCACCACAAAATGAAAAGGAGATTCGAGGGTACTTGGGTCGAATCCACTACATCAGCAGGTTCATATCCAAGCTCACGATGGTCTGTGAACCCATCTTCAAGAAATTGAAGAAAGGTGCACCCAAGAAATGGGATGATAGTTGCCAACAAGCTTTAAACGGGATCAAGGAATACCTCACCAACCCTCCTGTGTTAGCTCTTGCTCGCCCTGGGCATCCGTTACGAATCTATCTTAGAGGAACAGGCACCTCCGCCAGAACAATGCTCTCTCAAGAAATTGACGGCAAGGAAAATGCTATCTACTACCTCAGCAAGAAGTTCCTTCCATACGAGGAACGATACTCTGCCCTAGAGAAACTACGCTTGGCTTTAGTGTGGGCATCGCAAAAGCTTCAACATTATTTGCTCACATATACCGTACACATCGTATGCAAAGGGGATCCTCTGAAATACCTCTTTGAAAAGCGTGCAGTCAATGGGCGCATGTCTAGATGGATGGTTATGCTCGCCGAATTTGACCTTAAGTTCGTGCCTCAAAAAGCCATCGATGGTAGCATTCTCTCCGAATTCCTAGCAGACTCTCCAGACGAAGTCCTTTCTGAGGACTTTGACTTTCTAGACGAGGAACTTATGATGACCAAGGAAGACAGTTGGTCGTTATACTTCGATAGTGCATCTAATAAAAAAGGATGTGGAGTTGGAGTGCTTCTAACCTCGCAACAAGAGGAGCAAACCCCAATTTTTGTCAAACTTGACTTCAACGTCACTAACAATGTAGTAGAGTACAAAGCATGTATTCTGGGTCTACAAGTTGTCGTTGCACTTAACGTTAAGATATTACGGGTATATGGCGATTCCTCACTCATCATAAACGAGATTTTAGGCCGATGGAAGGTACGAAGTGAAAGTCTTGCTCCGTATTAGTCTTATTTGGAGAACATTGCATCCCAGGTAGACGAAGTCGAATACACTTACCTACAATGCGAAGACAATCAATTCGTAGATGCACTAGAAAAACTCGCATCCATGGTGCGAATTCCGAGTTCAGTGAGCCAAATGCCCTTATTCATTGAACGAAGACAAGAACCAGCATACATCTGCACTTTAGACAAAACAAATGAAGTGCCCAACCTCGATCTGGAAGAGCCATGGTACAAAGACATCTAAGACTACCTAAAAACTGGCGAATACCCTTCAAGTACAACAAAAAAGCAACAAAGGGCTCTGAGGCATCTCGCACCTCAGTACTTACTTCAAGGCGGAGAACTCTATAAGCGCCACTACAATGGTCTCCACCTAATTTTCATCACTCAACAAGTAAGCAAAACTATCATGGAGCACCTCCATGATGGAATCTGTGGCACCCATATGAATAGCAGGCTCCTTGCCTCCAAAATCATCAAGTTGGGGTATTATTGGACTACCATGGAAAGGGATCGAATGCAATACGTTCGTACGTGCGACACCTGCCAAAAGTACTCTAATGCACAACATGTAACTTCATCTCTGCTATCCACTTTTATCTCTCAATGGCCTTTCTCTACATGGGGAATAGACAAAATAGGGAAGATTACGCCGCCCGGGTAAGGAGGTCATGAATTAATACTTGTGACCATAGATTACTTCACAAAGTGGGTCGAACCAGTGTCATATGCTAAGCTCTAAGCTACGCACGTGGAAAAATTCTTAGAAAACAACATCATCTATCGCTATGGGGTCCCTCACGAAATCATTAGTGACAACGGCACCCACTTTCAAGCCGAATGTGCAGATTTGATCGCCAAGTATAAGATTCAGCACCACAAGTCATCACTATACAGCCCACAATCCAATGGGGTAGTTGAAGCAGCTAACAAAAATCTCAAAACAATTATCTCTAAGATGGCGGAGAATTATCGAGGTTTTTCCGCAAAAGCTACACTTCGCTCTATAGGGTTACAAGACCTCTATTCACACTTCAACGGGAGCAACTCTATTCTCACTGGTCTATGTTGCCGAAGCTATTCAACTAGTAGAACTAGAGATCCCGTCTCTACGCATTGTCCTAGAAAGCAAACTCCCAGAAGCAGAATGGGTAAGGGCGAGATTCTACGACTTAGCTTTGGTCGACGAAAAACGCCTAGCAACCTTGCATCAAGTGCAAGCATACTAAAAGAGGGTCGAACGGTACTTCAATAAGCGAGTAAAATCACGAGGTATCAAAGAAGGTGATTTGGTACTTAAAGCACTTCGCAAAACAGTCCTAGATCCTCAAGGCAAGTTTCGTCCTAATTGGGCAAGTCCTTACATTGTCAAAAAGATCTTACCAAAAGGGGCAGTTTAGCTAATGGACACAAATGGTGATAATTTCTACAGCCTCACCAACTTAGACCAGCTTAAGAAGTACTACGTCTAAGGTATACACGCGCACTGTGTCTCAACAACACAATAGCACCATACAACAGAACTCGCCCTGGGGCTCGGCCATAATAACAAGTGCCCTACTTGTTTTGGGATTAGCAAGTGAACAATAGTCAAGCGACAATTGGACCAAGTTTCTAAAACATGCTCAAAGTAAACAATGTATGAAAAGCAATGCAACTTTGTAATTTATTACTACATGTAATTAAAATTGAGCACTACAATGCAAAAGGAAACATCAAGTTCCAAGTTCAATTATTACATGCAAAAGCGGCTTGCATGCCAATCACTTTATTAACTCATTAGAAAAACAAACATTAAATTAAACAAGAGTTGTGGAAAGAAGCAATCACTCCTTCCTCTCCTCTTCTTGCTCCTTGGTGTTGTCCTTGTTTGCACCCGAGCTTTCACCTTCAGGTTTCCTCACCCATTTGCGTCTCTTGGGTCTATCTTCCATAGCAGCCTTCCCTTTTCCTTTAGCATCCCCTCTAAGCATCTCTTTAGGCCCAAGTCTTCTTTCAGCAGCATTTGATTCAATCCTCAAAGGAGGAAGTCTTTCGAGCCTACTCCAAATGGGCACTTTCCTAGGACAATGTCTGTTCTTAGCAGAAACAACTCTAGAGTAGAGGTCTCACTAGAGTCATAGTCCAGTCTCTTACTCTTGATATGGTCCTTCTTCTCTGCACGTCTTGCCTCAGTACGGCCCATCACATCAGTGGCATTCATCCAGACACGGTAATGAGTAGAAATCTTGTGGTCACCTCGAGCAAGTGGGGTCACCTCAAGTGTAGAATGGGATTCCCAATATTTCTCCCACTCTATTTCATTGCCCGTATGCAAGTGCTTGTCCTCAAGACGAACTGTGTCAACAGCGGGAATAAGCTGAACTTTCCCAAATTGCCTTATCAACTTTAAAGGGAAATAAAAGGTGAACGCAGTCAAGCTAGCCACACGCACGTACAAAGACAAGCGAGTATGCCACGTTCAACAAGGATAAGAATCCACTCATGTTGCGATTTGTTGACATGGACTCTCTTACGTGAAAAGAATCCCTTAGCAGAATATTTGACAGGATTCTGGGGCGCCTCAACTAGGCTCAAACGCTCAATCAGCCAAATTTTTCAAGAAACAGCAACATGTACAATGTTTAGTCATCACATCAATAAACAAGCAATAATATTTGTATAAAATCACTATTTTGCAAATATTCGTACAAAAATGTTATACCAGCGATGCAATAAAACAGAGCATCCAGAAAAGGGCGCATGCGCATCCTTCTTAAGGCAGTCGAGCATCATGTATAACTCCCCTATGCACAACGGCATAGGAGTACGGCTGGCCTCACATTGCTCACCAATAGAAACAATGCTAGCATGATCAACATTCGGCTGGCCATGAAAAAATTAGAAGTGCGCAAACAAGCAGATCATAATTGCACTCCTACGATAAATTCTACGGCAAGAAGCATCACTAGCAATATAATCAACTAACTGAAGCAAGTGAATTTTCCAACCATGCACTATGCGTCGTGAAACAGTTGGACTAAGTCTCAAGTATCGCTCATATTTGTCAACAAATTGATCAACAATATTAGGGATACAAGGGAGACTTACAACAGGCCAGGCAATAATAGCACCAAAATCCTCAGGCAAAGGAACAATTTCCTTGTCCCGAAGACGAAAACAATGCATCAACGGGTCCCACGGGCTAATAGCAACATAAAGGAGGTTTGTATCGAGACTTACATACCTTAAAGTCAAGATAACATCACAATTCAGCCTTGGAAGGTCCTAATTTTCACGAGCATCCAAGCTTCGAAGCAGATCATGCAAAGTATTAACAAAGTCTCTCTCCATTTGATTTGTTGCAAGTTCTTCGATGTAATGCATTAAATGAAGTCTAAAGAAATGTAAGAGAAGTTTTTAAGCACTAATGAGGCTGTAATGAATGAATTAGGGTGTGCATAAACCCCTATTTATAAGCAATTAGGCCGGCCGAACAAACATGCCTAAAATCGAAATTCGAGCAAAATTAGCTCGATTTTAGGCGTAATTACACCCAGCCTGGGCGCTATTACACCTAGTTTGAGCTAATTTTTGCCGATTTTGCTCCTTCTAGCTGCCCCCATGCACGATGACACGCAGTTCTTGGTCCAGCCTAGGTCGTTCCTTGCATTTTCGATGATGAAAATGCCGAAATTTGTCTTAACAATGCAAGACGATCAACGTCGTCTTAGAAGTTTAATTACATGCATTGCATATAGTTAGCAAGTTGGCTTTTGCAAATTGTAGTCAAAGCTCGGCATTACAAAATGAGCTATGTCTAGAGTCATACACAAGCCTAGTCATATTTACACAAACACTCGAGTCTAAGCTAGAGTCAAGTCAACTTAAGTCGAGTCAAGCAAAAGTCAACAAATAAGTCTAAGTTGGTCTAAGCTAAGTCCTAGAATCAACAAATGCAAAGCTAGGGTCACCCCCTTTACATACAGGTGACAGGTGCATCAACTACTCGCGACACGTCGAAAAACCGATTAACGCTTGCACCAACAAGGCAGACTCGTCCAGCAGCCCATCAAGGAAAGTAACTACAACCTAGGTTCCTGGTACGGTAAACTAAGACGAGGGCCTAGGCAGAGAACTGTAAGTTGAAGCTCCACCTCAGTTAGGGACCGGTCTCATCTGTGCATCGCCGTTGTCATCAACATCCTCATCGTCGCCCTGACGAACCTGCAAAAGATTATCAAGTCAAAAACGGGTTCCTGACCCTACAAATCATCATTGAAATTACGAGATTTGGTGCACTTACTAAGTCTTTCAGCTGACAGTGGGAGTGTCTCCAGGCTTCTATTACTCCTAGCAGCCTCACGACGCCTGCCTAAGGCATCTATTTCGCAAGTCAAGCAAGTCAACACATGAGTGAATGCTGGCACGAAAAAGACAAAATCGAGCAATCAAAATGTTCCCTACCTGACCATCTTTAGGGGAATCGAGTTCCGAGCATGCCTAGCAGCTGGAGATGCAAGCTCAATGAACTCGTCCAAGCCAAGACGGATCCTCAACTCCGCAAAGGGGATTGCACCGAGGTCGTAGTCAGGCTGCACAAGCGAAGCCAAAGTTAGTGCACAACTAACAGAAAGCAAATGCAAAGAAAAGGTGTGGATAAGCAAGACTCATACCTCGGCAATTAGCTCGACTTATACTAACGGCAACACAGCTTAATTTTGTCCCTGTCAGTCACCTGCCACCTCTGGCGGGAACTGTGCACCTGCTTTTTTCTTTGGACTGGCATGCTACGAGCAGATTAGAGCGAAGATTCAGAAAACAAACGGGCAGCATAATGGTTAAAAAATGGGAATACACAATTTCCTAAAAGTCGAAACAATAGGCAAGCAACTAGAAAGGCGAGAAAGAGCACTTCTTTTCCCCAGTGAATATACATGCCTAACGGAATGCACAATTTCACTCATGAATTCTATATGCAACGAGGATTTCAAGAAGGTGTATACACTCAATCATACGCCATAATCCCCAGTTTAGCAAGCAATCACCATTAACAAGCACTTTTTCAAGCTCTAAGCTACTTACAATGGTGAAATCATACAATGGCATCCACATTGTTGCAAATAGGCATGGAAAGGTTTATTCTATCATCAACAAGCAAGAATAAAAAAGGTATATGCATGATTCAACAAGGCATGGGCATAGCAAGCTACTATTTATCATCTTCTTCAAGTAGTAAGCTTACAATGGCATAACTCATTAAAATTTGCACCAAATTTGACGAAACAAGTTGCAAAAGACTCACATAAGCATGAATAATCCAAAGCATTCGACAATTTTAAGCATACACAAGCAAGAGAGAAAGCCCCAGTTCAATTGCACAAATTAACAAGGCATATTCAAATGGCATGATTTTTAGTATTAAATAGCAACTTACAAGTGAATTTCAAGTTTTGAGTAGTAAACTTACTTGAATTTTGGATTTGATGAGCGAACAAAGCCTTTCCAAGCAATTCCAAGGTGTAGCTATGGAGTTTAAAGAGAGCTTGCTACAAACAAAGCAAAAACAAAGCATAAAATAAAGCAAAGTGGCTTTAAAAGCCACGAATTTTAGCCAAAAAGGCAGAAATACTAGGCGTCATTGCGCCCAGTTTTGTGCTCTTTTTTGGCTCGATTTTCGAGCTTTTCTCCTGCGCCCAGATATATACGCGCAAAGCCTGTTGCGTTTAAATGTCGTTAGTACTTCCTGAGAATTCCAACCAACTTTCAAAGTAATTCACAATAACCGAAACACCCCTAAGCAAGCAAAATGGGCCCGAAAGTCATCAAATCGCTACAAAAATACACCTACAAAGCTACGACGAGCCGTAAGCGAATGCAAATTCACAACGAAGCAACAGCCACGATCAAGTGAAGGTTAAAAGCAGATCAAATTTAAAGCACACATTCCTAGTCGAAGTTGTATCATCCTCGCAAAAGCCAAGCGTTAGCCCGATTGTATATACGCAATGCAAGCATTTACAATAAGACATTGCTATACGCAATCGTGGCTATACGCGACGTTACCTCCATTTTAGTTCTCCCGGACGACTAGCCGAGATGGGATACAGCCAGATCAAGCACACAGTAGCAAAAGGACATTCGAAATACCCGATCGTAGCTATCCGCAATGTTAATTCCAGTTTAATTCTCCCGGATGACTAGCCGAGCTTGGATAAAGCAGATCGAGCACGCACCACCCAAAAGACATTCGCTATACGCGATTGTGGCTATAAGATGCATTACCAGTATGTTAATCTTCTCGGACAACTAGCCAAGATGGGAAAAAATAGATCAAGCAAGCACAAAAGTCCTAACGGAGGCATCGGAGTGGACAATTGAGATAGAAGTTCCCCAAGAAGTCCTAACGGAAGTATCGAGACGGACAACCTGTTAGCAGAAAATCCCCAATGGAATCAGAACCATAGGTGGAAATTCCCTCAAAAATCGAAGCACGGAGTCCCGGTGGAATTAGAACCATAGGTGAAAACGTAAGCAAAAGTTTTAACAACAAAGACAGGCAAGCAACATTCAACCGCAGGTACAGATAAAACTAACGTATTTGTTTTGCAGGTATCAGGTACTTTGGCTTTCGTTTTACGAGATTTTGGTCTCTGCAAACTCAGCCAAAGTGGGGGCTTCTATAGATACATACATTTGTCCCTAGCCCAAAATGGCCAATAATAAGACACACCTCGCAACACACAAGTCAAATCGAGAGAGCTTGGACCCTGACAGGCCCTAAAAAGGCATATTCCCGTACACTGGACACGTCTTCCAGGTATTTAACACAGCAAAAAATAAGTTTTAATCTTAAAATAATTTTAAATTATTTTTAAACATTTTTCTAGAATTTTTCTGAATTTTTCTAAGTATTTTTTTTAATTTTTGAAATTTTCAACAATTTAATTAATTTTGCAATAATTAATTAAATTATGAAAACAATTCCAAAATTCACAAAATTTTAGCACATCACACTATTTTTCTCAATGAATTTTAACATATATTTTCCATAATTTTTCGATTTATGGTTTAATATTTATAAATTTCTTATTCAAAAACGCAAAACGGAGCAAAGCGGGCCATCCCGGGATATTTAGCCTCGAGACACGCGCCCCGAGGAAGCCGAATATCCCGACCATTGTGATAACATCAGCTAAAATTGCAATAATATTAACTATAATCTTATAAAATCACGTATATATTTTATAGGATTAAATTACGATATTATTTCATTATAATCTCGTTATTCGAGGTAAAGCAATCTCGAATATCGCAATAATATCCGACACAATCGCAATAATATTAGACCATAATCATATAAAATCACGTATGATTATTTTACGATATTATATCATCGCAATCACACTACTCGTGGCAAGGAAAATCGGCCGAAATCCAGACTGATACTAGGCACGATTGCGCCCAGTATTAGGCGTAATTGCGCCCAAAAATTACATGTTTTGGCCGATTTCGACCCTTTCTTATAAATAAGGAGCACCCCTATTCATTTCACAACGAATCACTCTTTGGACGCACACTCTCTCACTCGTCCAACTCTCTCTCTCTTCTTCTCTCTCACAAACACACTCAAACTCAATTCAAACACATTCAAAGGTTTTTTTTTGCAATAGATCTAGGAGGTTTTCAAGGGTTCCAAAGGTTCGACAACGTTTCCTAAGGGTATGAAGCTACGTCCTTGGTCTTCGAAATCGTGTTGCGAGGTAGGTGTGAGGCCCAACGTCTCAATTCTAAACCCCTTTTTGCATGCTTGTTTAGAAATTCAACTTTCAATGTAATTTTCATGTAATATTTATTAACAAACGATTTGGCAACTCAAATTAAAAGCAACCTTAAGGCATAACATTAAATTCCTCGTACGAGTGCTTGCATGTTTGTCTCACAACTATAATATGCTTTAACAAAGACCTACAAATTTCGTGTTTCACGCCTTATAAGATAACTATGGACAACCGAAATTAGGGTCCTGGAATACAGAATTAACAACACATGCCACAACAAACTAGACACTATTTGCATAGTATTCTGTTAAACAACCCGCCTAGTAATTTTTCATGCTTAGGGTTTAAAACGAAAAATTTTTTGTTGTTGTCCTTTGAACAATGAACTCGCAGTAACTGAGTAGAGGTCGCTAGATGCGGGGGGGGTGTTCTGCACTACATCACCCTTACCCTTGTCCCCTAATCCAGACCTTTAGTGCACTGCCAGACATGGAGTCCTTTGCCTTGCTTTATGCAATTATAGGCAAGGCTTAAAACGGGTTTCACGGCTTCCCAAAAGGAGTGCGGTGGTGACTTCCTTTACTCATTTCGAGTATAAACACACAACTCCAGGCATACACACAATATGAAAAAAGCAAGAATTCAATTCTAGCAAACAAACCGAGCCGCCCTTAAATTGTACCCCCCTGGAGGAGAGGGACTGGACCTAGTACGATCCAGTGATGCCCCAACGCCCGTACAACCATTGTTCACATGCTAATCCCAAAACAAGTAGGGCACTTGTTATTGTGGTCGATCCCCACGGGGGGCTGCATACGTATCCCATAAGGAATCAGGCCATCCGTAGTTTTGATACATGGTGTTATTATGTTGCTGAGACGCGATGCGCGTGCATGCCTTAGACGTAGTATTTCTTGAGCTAGTCCAAGTTGGTGAGGATGTAGAAATTATCACCATTCGTGTCCATTAGTTGAACTACCCCTTTTGCTAAGATCTTTTTTACAATGTAAGGACCTGCCTAATTAGGACGCAATTTGCCTCGAGGATCTAGGACAGTTTTGCGAAAAATGCTTTAAGAACCAAATCACATTGACGCAATTTGCGTCGAGGATCTAGGACAGTTTTGCGAAATGCTTTAAGAACTAAATCACCTTCTTTGATGCCTCGTGATTTAACTTGCTGATTGAAGTACCGTTCGTCCCTCTTTTGGTACGCTTGCACATGATGCAAGGCTACTAGCTATTTTTTGTCGAGCAAAGCTAACTCGTTGAATCTCGCCCTTACCCATTCCGCTTCTGGGAGTTTGCTTTCTAGGACAATGTGTAGAGACGTGAAAACAGTTGAAAAGCATCGGTACCGTAGACCACTGAAAACGGAGTAGCACCCGTTGAACTGCGAATAGAGTTCCCGTAACCCCATAGAGCTAAGTGTAGATTCTGCGGCTAATCTCGACAATTCTCCATCATCTTAGAGATAATTGTTTTGAGATTTTTTTTTAGCTGCTTCAACTTCCCCATTGCCTTGTGGCTTGCATGGCTATGACTTTTGGTGCTGAATCTTATACTTGGCGATCAGATTTGCACATTCTACTTGAAAGTGGGTGCCATTGTCACTAATGATTTTGTGAGGGACCCCATTGCGACAAATGATGTTGTTTTCTATCAATTTTGCCACATGCTTAGCCTGGAGCTTAGCATATGACGCTGCTTCGACTCACTTTGTGAAGTAATCTATGGCCACAAGTATGAATTCATGACGTCCTTGCCCGGGCGGCGTTATCTTCCCTATTATGTCTATTCCCCATGTAGAGAAAGGCCACCGAGAGACAAATGTGTATAAGAGAGACGGAGGAACATGTTGTGCATTGGAGTATTTTTGGCAGGTGTTGCATGTACAGACGTATTGTATGCAATCCCTTTCCATGGTGGTCTAGTAATACCCCAACTTGATGATCTTAGAGGCCAAGAGCCTGTTATTCATGTGGGTGCCACAAATCCCGTCATGGACGTGCTCCATGATCGTTTTCCTTACTTATTGGGTGATGCAAAGTAGGTGGAGACCATTGTAGTGGCGCTTGTCCAATTCTCCGTCTTAAAGTAAGTATCGAGATGCGAAACGCCTCAAAGCTCTTTGTTGCTTTTTTATTGCACTAGAAGGGTATTTGCGAGTTTCTAGGTAGTCCTTAATGTCTTTGTACCATGGCTCCTCTGGACCGAGGTAGGGCACCTCATTTGTTTCATCTAAAGTACAGACGTATGCTGGTTCTTGTCTTCGTTCAATGACTAAAGGCATTTGGGTCACTGAACTCGGGATTCAGACCATGGATGTGAGCTTTGCTAGTGCATCTGCAAATTGATTGTATTCGCGTCACAAGTAGGTGTATTCGACTTTGTCTACCAGGGATGCAATGTTCTAAAGATAGGATTGATACAGAGCAAGGCTTTTACTTCGTACCTTCCATCGTCTTGAAATTTGGTTTATGATGAGTGAGGAATCACCATATACCTGTAATCTTTTAACATTAAGTGCAACAGCGACTTGCAAACCTAGAATACATGCTTCGTACTTTGCTGCAGTTTTAGTGACATCGAAGTCGGGCTTGACGGGAATTGGGGTATGCTCCTCTTGTGGTGATATTAGATGCACCATCGAAGTATAACAACCAACTGTCTTCCTCGGCCATCATGAGTTCCTCGCCAGGAAAGTCAAAGTCCTTAGGAAGGACCTCGTCTGGAGAATCTGCCGAGAACTCGTTGACGATACTACCTTTGATGACTTTTTGGGGCACGAACTTAAGGTCAAATTCGGCGAGCATAACCATCCATCTGGACATGCATCCGTTGACTGTCGGCTTTTCAAAGAGGTATTTCAGAGGATCCCCCTTGCATACAATGTGAACGGTGTATGTGAGCAAGTAATGTCGAAGCTTTCGCCATGCCCACACTAAAGCCAAGCATAATTTCTCTAGGGCAGAGTATCATTCCTCGTATAGAAGGAGATTCTTGCTGAGGTAGTAGATAGCGTTTTCCTTGTCGTCGATTTCTTGAGCAGGCATTGCTCCAGCGGCGATGCTTATTGTTGTAAGGATAGAGCCGTAATGGATGCCCAGGGCCAGCAGGAGCTAACACAGGAGGATTGGTGAGATATTCCTTGATCTTGTTGAAAGCTTGTTGGCAACTATCATCCCATTTCTTGGGTGCACCTTTCTTCAGTTTCTTGAAGATGGGTTCACAGACAATTGTTAGCTTGGATATGAAATTGCTGATGTACTGGAGTCGACCCATGAACCCTCGAATCTCCTTTTCATTTTGCGGTGGCCTAAGTGACATGATTACTTTTATCTTTGTTGGATTGATCTCGATGCCTCGAGAGCTGATGATAAAACCTAGGAGCTTGCCTGAATTGACTTCAAATGCGCATTTTTGCGGATTGAGACGCATGTTGAATTATCGGAGTCTCTAGAAGAACTTTCTTAGTTCAAGAGTATGTCCTTCGCGGTCTTTTGACTTGACGATCATATCGTCTACATAGACCTCTACTTCATTGTGTATCATGTCATGAAGCAGAGCAGTGACAGCTCGTTAGTACATGGCGCCTGCATTTTTGAGACAAAAAGGCATCACAGTGTAGCAATATAGCCCCCACGAAGTGGTGAAGATTGTCTTTTCCATGTCTTCCTCGGCCATTTTGACTTGATTATATCGCGCATACCCATCCATGAATGAGATCAAGGCATGATTTGTTGTGTTGTCTATGAGAACGTCTATGTGTGGCAGAGGGAAGTCGTCTTTCGGACTTGCTTTGTTTAAGTCACGAAAATCTACACACATCCGAACTCGTCCATGTTTCTTAGGTACTAGAACCATATTTGCTATCCATTGAGGGTAATTAACGACCTTAATGAAGCCTGCATTGTGTTGCTTAATGACTTCCTGCCGAATGTTAAGGGCAACATCCGGTTTCGTGCGACGGAGCTTTTGTTTAGCTGGCTTAGCCCCCTCTATGAGTGGAATTCTGTGTTGTGCGATGTTCGGACCAATCCCTGGCATGTCTTCATAAGACCATGCAAAAACATCCCGGAACTCTTTAAGTGTTGCAACTAGTTCATCCCTTTCTTGCGGACGCAGTGCCAAACCAATCTGTATCTCCTGCGGCGTGTCGTTGTCGGAGATGTCTACCTTTTCAATTTGCTCGATGACGGAAGTTTTCTTTTCGTGTTCTTCCATTGCCTTTATTAACTCATTGTTGTTTTGTTTGTTTTCAAGTTGTGAATTAAAGCAATCATAATAAGGAAAAGAGGAGTAAATAGAAAAGAGCATGTTATTAAACTCTGATGAGAGTACAAATAAGTTTATCTCCGAAGAGACTTGATTGACAAAGGAAATCGGGATACTAGGCTCCTTGACAGACTCAGGAGGACACTCCCTAGGACTAGTTATCCTAGCATCTACGACACTAGACTCTGACTCAGTCTCAGATTCTGAATCCTCGATCATTGGTCCTTCGCCCATGGTGCACTTGATGACCTTGCCTCCTAGAGTAGTTATCTTCATGGTTTTGCGCCAACCATGAACCAAGCCTTCGACTTATGTGATGAGAGTGGTGGGATCGAATGCTTCCTTGGTCATTACCATGAAAACCTCTTGTTCAGCTGGAGGGGTAATTTCATTGCCAAATAGGAGTCCCAAACATTATGCTTCGAGGCCATCTAGGACAGATGCCTTGCTTGTGGGGACAGGAACATCGTCTACAAAGTTGCAGCCGCTGAAAATCTCGAGTCCTGGACACTTATTGCCATCCATTCCTGTGAAGTGCTCTGGGAATTCGTAGTATGGAAAATCATCCCCTTCCTTAATGAATTGTCCATTGAGAGTAAGCGAATATGGACCGAAAGTTATGTTGCATTCGTCCCTCTTCTTAGAGACCTTGTTGCATACGAACTCCAAGCGCTCTTCATAGGAAGGAATGTATCCCATACCAAATCTGTCATTCTTCGGTATGGGTTCCCGAAAGGGAGTTACTATTGCTTTGCGCAGTCCGAGTGTCATCCCAGGGAAGTGCCCCTTATCTCGTAGGAGTGCATTGACCACCAAGTTGGAATGTGGATGGAAGTCAAAAGGGACCTTATCCTCTTCCAAGACTGCTACAGTAAAACCCCATAAATCTTCATCGTTCTCATCATGCTCGACATGGATTATGGGTTGCTCAATYGCTTYGATTCTCATAGGAGATGCATCGATGGTGATGGGCTCACCTTCTAGAATGAATTTCACCTTTAGATGGAGTGTAGAAGGGACCGCTCTTAGCTCGTGAAGCCATGGTCGTCCGAGTAGCAAGTTGAAAGTTGGCTTGATGTCAATCACATGGAATCGAACCCTTCTTTCAACTGGCCCTATAGTAATGTTGAGCCATACTATGCCTAGAGTGTCCCTCTTGCTGTTGTCATAGGCTCGAATAGACAGATTGTGAGGTCGCATCTCACTTTGAGGGATACCCGGCTTCTATGCGGTCCTTAGTGGACAAACATTGATTGTGGAGCCGATGTCACCTAACGTCATAGGCACATGGAGATTCATGCAAAAGATATTAATGTAAAGAGCTTTGGTATGCTCACTGCCTATCATGCAAAGAAAATGGAAAAGCATGCAATCTAACATCATCTTGCTCAATACCTTYAGGTTTCATAGTAGAACAAACAACAACTAACAAATTCTTTCAAGTGTCTATGAGGATCCTCACCTACCTTCCCATAGAATTTAGGAAGAAGATTAAGAAAACTTGAATTCAGCTTCAAAGGTTTTTCCAAAGTAGGAAAAACAATGCATAGGGGCTCCTCCTCCATCCTTGGGGCTCCTAGCTCCTTAAGTGTCCTTTCAGCAGYCATGAAYGTGTATTYGATTGGTARTGGATCTTCTAAYTCAAGTTCRGGTTCKTCACTAAAGATGTGAAGTAACTGTTCTGGTTCAGCCTCGTTTAGAAAGCCCACGTACGCTTTAATGCGCTTAAGTCTTGCTTGTGTATCGTACGCGTTCATGCACTTATAAACAAATCACAAACTTATTAATTACAAGCTAAAAATTTTAGAGTGTATCATAACTAGGGAGTAGGCATAATGAATTTTCAATAATATTTTAGCATTAAACAAGCCAAGCAAGTCAGCTAGTAAGGGATCAGTAGCTAATTAAAACGTTAATCCCATGTATAGCAGGCTTAATTTAGCTTTTTATTGTTCTCAAATTAGATTTCTCATTCAAGAGTAATACTTGTAAAAATAATCGGAAAGGTAAACAAGTACAAAAGGTTTATGAGGAATCTTATTAGAACATAAAGAAATCATGAATTGCAACCATATCTTTTGAGTGCAGAGAATAAAAGCTCATAGATAGGGAGGCTTGCAATTATAAGATATAATAATAAGGAAACTTAAACAATAATCTTAGGTCCTAATGAGAGTAACACGAATAAATTCAAGGTGACTCATATAATCAAACTAATAATATGCAAGAAGTATAAACAAGTCATTGTTATGCAAAAAAAAATTATTTTATAAAAACATAACATTGACATGTTCTTACTAATATCACTAATCATAAGTATGACTGAAATAAAGTCTACATGCAAAAATTTGCCAAACAAACAAGCAATGATCTAATTTCAATCATATTGTCACCTAACATAAGAGTTTAGAACCCATATTATAGAACCTAAGCTATATCATTTGAACCCATAACTACACAACCCCCTTGTCTGAGTATATGATTAAAATTTAGGAAAATTAGTTATTAACTACCCACTTTTTACACTTTTTTAGAAAGAACTACCCGGATTTTGTTTTATTAAAAACAACTACCCACTTTTTATGTTTTGTTTGTAAATCACTACCCACTTTTGGATTTTGACCACAAACCACCACACCAACCACCACAACGCGGCGGCCACCTAGAAATTCGACCACCACAAGCCCCAAATTCGACCACCACCCCCCCCCCCCCCCCCAACTAACCCCCCACCAGAAACCACCCAAATTTGATCACCAAACCACCACATTCCCCACCCAAATTCGACCACTAAAACCCCCAAATTTGACCACCGTCCCAAATTCGACTACTACCACAAACCATCTCCAAATTCGACCTCCAAAACCCACGCGTGCAGCACTATATTCAAACACCACCTCCATTTGAGCACTAACCCAATCGAAAACTACCCAATTTGGGGTTTTTAATTTACAAACTTGTAGATGGCATAACTACAAGAATACAACTCCAAATCAAGCGATTCTTGAGCCTCTTTCATGTATTTTTTTGAGATCTACAACTTTTATGAAGGAAGCATGTCCACAAAATGGACGCATAGCTGAGAAAAATGCTACACCAGCAGTGCGACGTAGATTGGGGTAGTGGGATGGGTGATTTCATGGTGGTTGGGTTGTGTTGGTAGTTGTTGGGTGGTTTCGTAGGTGGGCAACAACAAATTGGGGTGGTTTGTGTGGTTGTTGAGTGGTTTTGTAGGTGGGCCGCCACGTTGTGGTGGTTGCTATGGTGGTGAGTGGCCAAAATCCAAAAGTGGGTAGTGATTTGCAAACAAAACATAAAAAGTGGGTAGTTGTTTTTAATAAAACAAAATCCGGGTAGTTGTTTCTAAAAAAATGTAAAAAGTGGGTAGTTAATAGCAAATTTTCCTAAAATTTATAAACATTATCCGCTGATTAACATTAGCCTCAGTTCATATAAAACTTAACAGCAAGCGTATTGTATTCAGTTATCTCATATACTATATTCAGTTAGCACTAGTAGTAGGTACTTTATAATATAAGCATCTGATATAGTGATATCTACTATCTAATACCACCATACTGCATGTTGCTACCACCATTTAATTCATGCATTAATAATATATTTAACAACAAACATGAATAAGTGCTCATATATCATAGCTTAAACTTAGATTTCCTAAAACTAGGAGCACCGTACTGCATGTCATGACTACTATTTAACATTTAGTTGAAGCTTTGAAAACTTACATCACAGCAAAGACAAGTAAGATTCAAATATGACAACGTATACTACATTTCCTAAATGATTGAAACACAAAACTCCTCTGTTATGTCATCAATTTATTCAGTAACTATGATCAGAAAATTATCAAGTTTATTCCTAGCCACGATACCAGAAAATCAGATTTAAAGTATTGATGCATGCAAGGAAATCATTTGTACTTATTAATTCATAGCCATAGACATATGTTCACTATTATGGTTAGTCAAACCATCCTTATTAACCAACATATATAAGTATAAAAGGAATTAACAAGCATATGACAAGCAAAAATTTGTGATAAAGGAAACAGGTTACATACTGGCTTCTTTAATTTATTTCTTATTGGTAAGAGGAAGTAAAACAAGTTTAGAGCTTGCAAAAATTTGATCAAGACACAAGCGATAAACTTATAACACCACTCTAAATAAAATCAATATTATTGGTCAAGCAGCTTGAAAATTGACAAAATAATCCACGAAGTCAGTGATTTTCACAAGTGATAGACCAAGTAGTAATCAATATAAGTATAAGTAGCCAAGTAAATAAATAAACATTACTAACTTAACATATTAACATATCATACTACTGACGTGCTAATGCATTTACATAAAAAGTAATTCTAGTACTATAAACATACTGAATTGACTCATAATCTAGAATGTCAATAGTCCAACCAATGCATTCAGAGTACATGTATATATCACAGCATAACAACAAAGAAGAGTAAGTGCTCAAAGATCACAGTTTATACATGATTTCCTAACGGATTGTAACACTTAAATCCTCTTAATCACACCCCGCACACGATTAGAATTTCAACTTCATCAAAACAGGTTGTGTATTAGACTTACATTATTACAGTTCTTTAGAATTACACAGGAACAGGGGACACATCATAGATCAGAAATATACCTACAAACGCATAGACTTATTACTAGTTAAACTTTAAGCAAAAATATATACAAGTTAAAATTATCTCCCCGGCTACGGCGCCAAAATTTGATACGAGTCGTTTATCGTATTAAATTAATAATCATCTATTAAACCTATCTTAGTCCTTCAAAAATATTAACAAATAGTAAAAGGGCAAGAAAGGGTCGATTCCACGGGGAGATTATTAATTATAAATACTCAAAATTAATTCTCATAATGTTAATTATAAAACATATGTACAATATTTACACTATTCAAATATATACGATTATGGGGATTTAAAGAAATTGTGATTATTTATAAGAAATCTACTTCTAAACTAAACTACTATTTACAAGCGACAACAACTTGACCGATTCCATTTATACCTCTTACTTTAATTAAACTATTGATAATATTAATCAATCAATCTTACGAAATTAACCATTTTAACAACTAGACTAACTGTAGAGCCTAAGATTACAAAGACTCCATATCTCCCTTACTTGAAATCAAAATTGAACTAAGCCGATATTGACTCTAAACCAATCTAACTAACACAAATTTGATCACAACTTGTATGAATTAGAATTGGAAGCATTATAAACTAGGAGACCTCATTAGTCCTACTAATCCAATCACATAAATGACAGATTATTTAGATTGATTTTGCTCTTTAATTTATGTAGAACCATAATCACAGACTCAACCTAAATTAGGGACTACTTCACTATACTTTGACTGAGTTTGGAGAGACGATAGTCTCGTAAGCAACTCAAGACGTTCTGCGATCCCGAGTCACCCTTTGTCGCTGGTACCTGCAAAACAAAGGTTAGTTTTACCTGTAGCCGTGTCCCGTGCAGTCTGAGTCCTCGAGCGATCATTCTTCGTTCGGCTGACTGGAAGAAATGCAGACGCATCCCATGCTTTCCGAGGAAATGAGAATTGACTTGAAAATGATAGCCCTAATTCAGGATTAAGGACTACCTTGGTGATGACATAGGTCTGTTTTTATGTCTAGAGAAATTTGCATGCAATGTTAACCTGTAACTTGTGACCTTGATATTAAGAAAGGGGCAAGAGTCATTGAATTAGAATTTGAGGGTTCAAGACATGATTTGAGAGAGCCTTTGAAAGAGCCTTGTCTAGGTCTGGTTGTAGACATGATTTGAGTGAGCCTTTGAATTTTGAAAGGGTCTTGTCTAGGTCTGGTTCTAKACATGATTTGAGAGAGTCTTTGAATTTGAAAGGGCCTTGTCTAGGTCTGGTTCTAGACATGATTTGAGAGAGTCTTTGAATTTGAAAGGGTC
>SNQN01006389.1:0-38983 GCA_008642245.1 Bassia scoparia | reverse complement strand
ATTAAGCTGCCCACATGTATGTCTTGGTTGTGTCGGTGGCAAGACCACACAGTAGCCTGAGGTCGTTGTTGATTTGGTATCCGATTCTAACGAGGAGCTTGATGAAGAATTTTTGTGGGGGCTTAAAAGGGCTTCACTTAAGCTTGAGCTTCAGGAAGCTGAGACCGAGGACGATGATAAGGTGCCTTCAGAGAAGCCTAGTAAGAGGGTAAGGTTCGAGGACTCGGCAGCAGTTCGCCAGTTCCTAAGAAGGTTAGAGCAAATCCAAGGAGAGGGGGGCCTAGAATATGCACTCCGAGCACCAAACCTGAAATTGTGTGTGCTCTCACTGCTCTTGAGGTGCCTAACAAAACATGTATCAAGAAGAGGAACCTCAGTCGTCGAGGTTAGTTTTTGATAATTTATGGTAATTATTTGATAATTTATGATGATTGATTGAMTATTGAATTGGTTTGATATTATTGATTTGTCAAAAGCTGGTGTTGTATATGATACTGACAATCTTGGACTTGGTCATGGTTTATATATGATTTGTCAAAAGGTCCCAGGAAGACTAACATTACAAATATATGTCAAGTATAAATTGACGATATTCCAATTAACTAAGTAATTAGTGGTGTAGATAATGGCAGTATGGCACCAAAAGTTGATTGAATTATGTCTATGAGCTTAACTTTTAACAAATTTTATCAAAAGTTTCTTTAATAATTGGCACTCTTCAAACTTAATTGAGCATGTATTATGTATATATGGTTATTGAACTCAAAACTCATGCTAACAACATAAACCAAACAGATACCATATATTAAAATGCACTATACTGTGTCTACATGTAGTACAGCTTTGCATAATCTGCAACTGCAAGTAATATCAGCTATCACTACAGTTTAGCCGTTAGGGACTTAGAGGTGAAACCAACCACCTATTTGGAGAATATGACAGGGAACAAAGAGAAAAAGATCTTAATCTCCAAGAAAATAATCAGGAACCTAAATAACTATTTGCGATTCCGTGACCTACTAAAAGTATAACTTACCAATTAATCTTAGATTAGAGCTATTAATCAATTCCACATGTTTCCATGTTCTAGTTAAATGGAGCACTATTTCCTAAAGTCCCTTTAGAAGTGTCAAAAAATTCTCGAATAACTCCAAGATAATTAGAGAACATCATGGCTAGGAGTAAAACAAGAATCAAGTTAATCAGATAAATAGATAGATAGATGATAAAAGAAGGTTAGAAAATAAATCTGATAAATACAAACAGGAAACCTAATTATTTATCTGTGTGTCAATGACCAACTACAGTCCTCCAATGGCTCCTATCCACAAACTGAGCTAAGGTTTGTTCATGCATATTGATTGTAGAGAATATGTGTCTCAAAACAAAAATGTGAAAAAATCATCATATTCTAGTATGTGCTTCAAACACGCTTGATAATGTGATCATTGTGAATTTGTGATGCAAAAGCCTTGTCATAGTCGAATGACTGAGAGGTAATAAGATAAGGTTATGATATAAATAGGACGAAAAGCAGAGAGAAAAAAACAGTGATGAAGAGCAGTTCTGAAAATAAAATATCAATGTGGCTCACTAGAAATTCTCTGGCTTTCAACTTCTCCATCTAATTCTGATATATACTCTAGTACGTATAAATTTGATCTTTGACCTAATCCTTGCCCTCTTTCATGAAGTTCATCCTCAATCCCTTACTAAATATGAGCTAATAAAGAATTTAGCAAAGGACATTGTCTTGTATTGACAACAATGTCTGACATCAATAAAGCAAATGACAAGAGAACAAGAGAAGAGCCAAGAGAATTGAGGTGATTGATGAGCCATCATCCTTTCAATAATCAGCTAGTAATTCAAACATTATTAACCCACAATAGTAATGGTTTAAGGAATATATAAGATGCAATATAGAATATAACACTTCCACTTACCACCAACAAATTATAAGGGTGACAAGTGACAACCAGCAACAATATACATATTGAAAAATTTTATGTAATAATTTGTTTTCTCATAGGTACAACTTAATAATAACAGCTATCAGGTATGGAGATCTGAGCCGAAAAAAATCTTAAACTACAACATCAAGAAAGTAACTTTTCAAACAGTTCCATCACTTACTCTGTTCCAGTTCAACAATGACGGACCTATAAAAGTTTTATAAAATACTTGTACTCTCCTTATCTTATATAATAATATAATTATAAAAATAAATCAACATAGTTAATCAAAGATAACAACTAAGGAGGTTAAAAGGCTAAATTCTTGAAAATCAACCAAAGAGTTACCTAATACCTTAGAATAGTCTCTTGTTCGGATACAAAAGACAGGCATGAACTGTGACAAAAATCATAATGGAGGTCCTTAGGTGGAAGGCAAGAAGACCCAATTGCACTGTAAAACGAACTCTCTTTGTTTATATAAGCTAATAACTAACTTTATTTGACAATCAAACACATATTTAAAATTCAGGCAAGACCAAACATGTATCGTAGTGTCTCAAGCTCAAGTTTGAACAGGACAAAGTGGGAGTAGAAGAAGCAAAAAGAAAAGTATAATTGATGCTCAACTTGGGCCTCTTACATATAAGCTTTCAAAGGGAAGAGAATCTTATAATCATAACATAATCTAATTTTCATTTAACTACGATAAGACTGAGCTCACCCAAACACACTAACGACACATAGAAGAGATTAGAAGTAAGAAGTTAAAAGACTATGTAATAACACCCCTTGTGTGAACAAGAGCCACTAGTAATATTGTCCTCTTTGGGCCTAGCCCGCAAGGATTTGCTTTGGTGTGGGCTTGTTACCACCCAAAAGGCCTCTACTAGGTTGAGGTATCAATCTACTCTATATAGTAGACTTTGTTTCTCCCAACTTCCGATGTGGGATGGAACTCTAGTCCCCTGTCACCCACCTTGAAAGGGAGCCTGCGTCCTCAAAGGCACGACAGAACACCGGAATGGGCCCTGGCTCTGATACATCTGTAACACCCCTTGGTGTGAACAAGAGTCCACTAGTAGATATGTCCTCTTTGGGCCTAGCCCGCAAGGATTTGCTTTTGGAGTGGCTTGTTACCCCCCAAAGGCCTACTAGGTTGAGGTATCAATCTACTCTATATAGTAGACTTCGTTCTCCCAACTCCGATGTGAAAGCTAACATCTATGAGGATGGCCGTATGTCCTTTTATGTCTTTTGTTTCTAGGGAAATGTCCATTGTAACTATGTCCTCTCATGTCTTTTGTAAACGAGATGGCTAACAAGTGCAACTACAACCATCTCTCATAGATGGTTAGCTTTCACGTCGGAAGTTGGGGAGAACGAAGTCTACTATATAGAGTAGATTGATACCTCAACCTAGTAGAGCCTTTGGGTGGTAACAAGCCCACACCAAAAGCAAATCTTACAGATGTATCAGAGCGGGCCCATTCCGGTGTTCTGTCGTGCCTTCGAGGATGCAGACTCCCTTTCAAGGGTGGGTGACAGGGGACTAGAGTTCATCCACATCGGAAGTTGGGGAGAACGAAGTCTACTATATAGAGTAGATTGATACCTCAACCTAGTAGAGGCTTTTGGGTGGGTAACAAGCCCACACCAAAAGCAAATTCTTTCGGCTAGGCCCAAAGAGGACATATCTACTAGTGGGCTCCTGTTCACACCAAGGGGTGTTACAAATAGAGTTCCATCCCACATCGGAAGTTGGGGAGAACGAAGTCTACTATATAGAGTAGATTGTACCTCAACTAGTAGAGGCTTTTGGGTGGGTAACAAGCCCACACCAAAAGCAAATCCTTGCGGGCTAGGCCCAAAGAGACAATATCTACTAGTGGGCTCATGTTCACACCAAGGGGTGTTACAACATAAATGTATTACTAAACAACCAAACACAAAATTCAGGACACATATTCTCCATCACCTAGACTAACTACTACAACAATCAAATAGCACAATTCAATATATTATAGAATAACTAATACTAAAAAACAAGCTGAATTATGAACTTAAAGATCCTTAATAACTTATAATGACTCCAGTCTTTAGTTTGTGGGTGACACCAATGATGACAAGCCCGTTAACGATGGTGTAAACAAACCCATCAATTACAAACTCCAATTGAAGGTCATCAATTTGGAAAGAAAAATGCAATGCAGTACCTTGGCATAAACATCTCATGAATCTCCAACCTTGCCATGAATTTAGCATCATCCAATGAAGATATCTGTTCCACAATCAGCCATATTTGTGGCATATTCAATGCTCCCTTATAACTACAAGGGTTCAAAATTTTAAAGTCAAATAAAATTTTGTTGAGTTTGTCAAACATTCAACTAATCAAAGCATAAATGAAACTCACCTTAGGACTTCATAAATTAAAACATCAGTGAAAAGCACACCAATTATGCTATAAGAGTTAAAAAAGAAATTAACAAAACCAACAAGCTTAAGCTCCTCAAGCCCATCATACCACATATGGCTGTTCTGTAGAATCTATTGGCAACTTACCAGGTTATTTGAAACAAAATAGGGGGAAGGATGATGGCGAAAGAATTGAATCCTTCTCCCATGATGGAGGATCAACAAACACTCGTATGATTAAATACATTTAGTGTAACTATGTATAAGCCCTTTCATTGAACATAAACACTGGATATTTTACAAAACAAGGGCATAAATCATAAATACATAGAAATAGTTAGTACTGAGTAGATAAGACCTAACACCTGAGGCTGCGTTAAATTCTCAACAGTCATCATGCAAAATGGGGTGTTTTGGGTAAGGTCAAGCTGCTTTAGAATGATCGATATCCGTACTTCGTCGCCTCAGTTTGAAATTTCTTGCTCCGCCATTTTTGTGTTGCTGCCTTGTCTGAGTCTTTGGTTATTGTGAACTTTGCTGCCCTAACTATCTCCTAGTTGCGAGTTCTGTTTTGTCTCTGCCTTGAGTGTTTGTTGCTATATGTAGTGTTTGATGCATTTCTTTCATCAATTGTTTCTGAATTTGTGTATTCAAATGTGTCTGAATTTCTTTCTTCACTTACCATATCATTAACAGTTGGTCCATCTTCATTTTTTAGGTTGAAAGTTACACTATTGTTCGTTATTGCTGTCTATCTTTTGCACATACAGTAGGAAATGATTTCATCTTCAAGAATTTGATCAATGTCAAAGAAATCATCATCATCATTTTCCATTTTGAAACTTGGAGAACTTGATGAAACGATACAGATGAAGATCAAGTAGAAGATTAAGATAAAGACAATTGAATTCCTCTTTGGCTTTCTTGAATATGTGTGTAACTAAACTAATTTAACAACCACAATTGTAGTTTAGGCTAAGTAATTCAGTTCGCTTCATAGTGTGTGCAGTGTTTCTTTTGTGATTTTTTTGGATAACTAAGCATGTCTCACTCATGGCATCAAATGAAAATTTTATGGTATTAAATGATTGTATCACTACGACACTGTCTTATAATCTTGCTTGGTCATGTATGTTTTATGCTGAAAATTTAAAGGAAATGAAGGAGGGAAAATTCCAATTCGTTGAATTTCCAATTGAATTAGAGAAGTCAATTAAAAGCAAACAAAAACAAAGAGACTGACCACAACAAATTGAGAAGGAAAAAAGGAAGATGACTCACATCAAAATGAGAGGAAAAAGGGGAGGTAATTAATTTGGGATGACCACATTCTTTCTCAAAATACATAATAACAACATAACAACAACAACAACAACAACAACAACAACAACAACAACAACAACAACAACAACAAAACAACACAACAACAACAACAACACAACAACAACAATACAACATAACATAAGTCCACAAAAAATAAGAATGTAAAGTATTATTAACATATATACAATATACATATACATATCATATACATAACATATACATATACATATACATATACATATACATATACATATAACATAATACATTATACATAACATATACATATACATATACATATACATATACATAAATACATATACATATACATATACATATACATACATCTACATATAACATAAGGTACTTTTGGAGGCAACCATAATATGTGTGATGCTAGAATGATATTTTTTAGAGGCATACATAATTCATGTGTTGATAAATGGCGATTTTAGTTGCCACCGCATTTTATTTGATGCTATATAATATTTTAGAGGCAAATATAATCTACACGATGCTAAAATGGCTTTTCGAGGCATTCATAATGTCAGTAACGCTAAAACGTAACTTTGGTGACAACGATAATCTATTTGATGCTAAAAAATATTTTAGAGACAACACGAATCTACATGATGTTAAAATGTTGTTTTAGAGGCAATTATAATATAGTGGATGCTAAAAAGATAACTTTAGAGGCAACCATAATCCGTGGGATGCTAAAAATGTTGTTTTAGAGACATCTAAAATTTAGGTGATGCTAAGAAGTTAATTTTAGAGGCAACCATAATTTATTTGATGCTAAAAAATATTTTAGAGACAACCAAAATCTATATGTTACAAAAAATGTGGTTTTAGAGACAACAACTTTGAAATGTTACAAAATAGAAATTTTAGAGGCAAAGAAAAATAAACTGCCCCTAGGCATGTGCCTCTACATCTAATTTTTGTTGTAGTGTGGTGTTCTCTCATCCTTTGAGAACAATGTTGTTGAGTTAAAAGATGAACCATTGATTGAAGGGGATTTGGTTTTAATTAAAGCCTAGGAGCACACTTAATTATCACTTTTTACATATAAGGAAGTGTGCCCTTGCTTCTTCTTTACAAGTTTCTCTTCCTTATTATCTTACTACATCACCAGTTATAGTTTTTTCTAATTCTCCCTACACCCTTAATCCTCTTGTTAAAATAAATGTTTCAACCTTGCATAAAGATGAGAGTGTTCTTCCTTTTTCCCACTCTCATCTCAATTTTGAATTTTCTATTCACTTTCATCGAATTCGATGCTTACCAACTCTTAGGCAAGAGTTACATTATACTTTGAGCTTCCATTGCCATTAAGTCTTGCCTATTCTTTACTCATTGAGTCGTATGACATTGCATATCACAAGCTCTTGAGGTCCTTGATGGGCTATTTTATAGCCCAAGTTAAGCTTAAGACTCTAAATAATCCCTTTTCCGGGAGGTAACTCGCACCTTTTCGCCTTTTTCTCTCTTTTCATTTTTGCTTTTGTTTATTTAGTTTTATCTTTTGACATTTTGTTGTCTAGTTGTTTGGATATACTTAGGTGCATTGATATAAATTGTGAGTCAAGGAGAAGAGCATTCTTGGTCTTTCCTATCATTTGGAGGAAGGGGACATTTTGGCGAATGACTTATTTCTTAAAGTGATATTGGGTCATATGCGGGTTACTACACCCACGACAATTTTGGTAACATCTTTCCTTTACTTTCCCCCTTCCCTCCCTCCCCCTTGCTGGACGATATTGATGTATACTCCCCCTTTGCTCCGGACGACAAAAGTGTTAGTTGGGGGAAGTTTTCCCTCCTTGTTGAGGATGACTTACGAGCTTTTGATGCGCTCTTGTATATCCTTTATTTCTCATTTTATATTATTGCTCGTGGAGTTTGCTCTTTGAGCCGTAAGCTAGGATGTGAGTCAGTTTTAGGCTTTAGTGCTTATCTTGGTTTGGATGCGACTTTGTAAGTTTCCTCTAACTCCATCTCTTTGTTTATTGTAATTTATGTGGCTAGATTCTTGGAAGTTTCTTTTACACTTGGATATACTATCATTTGGGATTATGTGCTTGCGGCGTCGTAAGGGTTGTCCCTACGGCGATTTTACTTTATTTGTTTGCACGACGGTTGTTGGATTCCCCCTTGAGGTTTATTTGTAGTGTCCTTGAGTTTGGTCAAGTTGATTTGGAGTTGTTATGGGGATGATAAGGATTGTAGTGTAAACCGTATCTCTAAGTTTTTCTTATTTTCCTATTTATTGTCGTGCTTGTATATATGTGTTGTTTGCTTTTAAGTTTTTAGGTTCAAAGTTGAAAAAATCACAAAAAAAATCGAAAAACGCAAAAAAGGCCAAAAACATTTTCATTTTTCCTTTTCTTTTCCTTTTGTTTTCCTTTTTTTTTATTTCTTTTTGTTTTTCAAGGCAAAGTGGTAAATTATATTTTGTGTAATGGATTTGGATTTTGGATGGGATTTGAGTTTTAAGAAACTCATTTTCCTCCCAAGAGTCTAGTAAGGTCTAATTTTTTCAAAATCACTATTCTTTTCAAAATCCAAGTCATAAAACTCTCTTCCTCGGAATTCTTTTGATTGGCATGCTTTACAAGCAAGCCATGAGATACTTTCACGGTGGTGAGCTTTCTAGCCAAGCCGAGAGTAGCTTGGTGAATGATAGGAAGCCTTGCTTAGTGATTTTTGTGTGTAYATTGAGACCTTGTGAGTTGTGTGAATYCTTTTAGAGYCAAGTAGGCACAKAMAAGTYAAAATTCCACAAAATTTGARTGTTTGCACYAGAGTCCTTCCTTGACTATTTGTTTGTGACTTTTCGAGATCTAGACCGAGCTACTTGAGGAGTGATAAGGCATTCATTTCGGGTTTTGGGTTCAAATTATTATTCCCTTTTTTCATTTACCTTTTTACTTCTTTTTCCACATACATATTTGGCAATAAATTTTAGGTTTTCGTTTACCTTTGGCACCCCTTTGAGCTTTCCTATCCTTGTTAGCCACATTATGTACCTCTTAGCCAAATTCTCGCATGTTTTGACGTTTAGAAGACAAGTGAAGTGTGGTTCTTGAGTTTATATAGGCTATGTGTATAAAGCCTCAAAGTGTTGTAAACTGTGTAAGTGAAATGCAATAGTATTGCAAAGTGTATTCCCAATTGCATTAGAAAAAACAAAAAAATAAATAAAGATCCAAAAAATATGCACATTGGAAAAATAATTCAAGTGTAGTGATTTGTGTGGGAGAAAGCAAGTGTGCTATAAACTTGCCTCCCAAGTGTGTGAGTGTTGTGAATTGGGGCACCTCAATCCCCAAAGTTTGGTTTGATGTTTGTAGACTTCACTTGTGTAGGTATACCACCACAATCCAAATATTTCTATCCTCATCCGACCTTTAACCAATACATTACAACTCGGAAAGTCCTTTGACCTTGAGAGTTGAGTCACAAAAGATGGAGGGTGTCAAAATTTTTCATTTTGGATGTCTAGTGCAATGTGCTTAAACCTCACTCTTAAAATCTCTCTATGCTATTCTTTGAGCTCTTTCTTTGAGCTATGTGTTGTCACCATGATTGGTCTACATGAAGCCAAGGAGGGTCGGTTTGGAGAGAGGAAGAGAGTGGAATGACTTGATTTATTGTAAGCTTTGAAAGTTGCACACAATTTGTCATATCTATTTGACTCTTGTTTGATTTCTAGTTGGGGGGACATCAATTCTCCTTATTAGAGTCCCCAAAATCCAAGAAATCCAATCCAAGGCACATATTTATAATTCTTTCTTCAATTTTCTTTTTCTTTTTGTTTTTGTTTTTCCATTTGTATTCCTTGTGTTTTTGAAAACCTTTGCCTTGATTTCTACTTATTTATGGTGTTGTGGGTCTTCTCTTTAGAAACCCTCACGAGACCTTCCTCATCCTTCTTAGCGATTTGAGGGTTTAAAGGGCTTGTCACTAGTTGCTAAAAGTGATCGTGATTCCTACGAAAGTGAGTTAGTGTATAGTTTTCTTCCTTTCTTTCTTTTCTTTCGGTTTTACTTTGCTCGAGGACGCGCAAAGGTCCTAGTTGGGGGAGTAGATAAGTGCCAAAAATGGTCACATTTGGGCACTTATTTTTCCTTTATTTTGGCTATTTTGTGTGTTTTCGATATCATTTTACTAGGTTTTTAGCTAGATTTCCACTTTGTATAGTTTTATGGAGTTTTAGTGGTTTTTGGTTGTTTTTGTAGGTTTTTAACTTGATTTCTCCTCATTCCTATTCTTATGCTCCTATTTGCAAGTGTTGTGAGTGTTTAAAAGTTTCCATGGTGTGTATGTGCTGTGATGTGCTTTGTTGCAAGTTGGCTTGCTTATATTTGCACTGGTTGAGCTATAAAGTATTGTTTCATGTACCCGTTCACCTTCTTCGAGACATATCTTTCTGCACACTTTGAATTTGCAGGTGAGACTGTTATAATTAAAAAGTAGACTCCGATAGCTTTCCAACGGTATATTACAAGCTATAATCTGATCACCGAGCAAGAAGTTACGGCCGTTTGAAGTTGAGCAGTTCAGCTAGAGCCAAACATAGGTGGCCCGCGCATCAGCCCGCGCCTGCAGATTCCAGAACCAAAAACGAGCGGGCTCGCATATCAAGGATTGGCCCGCGCATGGGCCTGCTCCTCCGGACATGCACGCGCACCCTCCTCCTCCTCCTCCTTCTTCTTCTTCTTCTTCATTGTTGTAGCTTCAAGCAAACATGTTTCCTTCATATCTTCCTCATTTCTTGTCCGTTTTAGACGAATCATATATGCAAATCGATGGACTCGATGAGTAGAGTATGATTCTCACCTTTAATTTCAGTTTTGAGCATGATTACAGCAATTTTCGTACCACTTAGATTTTCGAATTTATGGGTTTTCTTTTTATGCTTTGATTCTTGTTTCTATTGTTGCTAGATTGTTTCCTTTATTGTTTTTACATGTTTTCTGATTGTTTTTAAGTAGTTTTAAGTGGTTTCATTGCACTTCCTTAATACCCTAATTTTGAGTTTTTGCAATTTCAATTTCAATGGCAATTCCTTTGATTTCATGCTTAATTCTTCTTTTTTGCAATGTTTTGTGAGTAGTCTTCATGCCTAGGTAATTAGGAACCTTAATCTAGTCCAATCAATGTCATGATTATACTTACATGCTCAATTAATGATGAGTTTTTCCATTGTTGTGGTTTCCTAAGCTTTCTAGTGCAATTACACCAAGGGATTGGGAGGTTGGTTTGACTAGTTAGTGAAAGAGTGTTCATCCTAACTTCACCAAGGGATTGGTTAATGGGTTTGAATAGCTAATCTCATTTATTTTGACATGAACAAGAGAGGGTGAGGAAGGGATTCCCATTCCAGCTTGTTTTTGGAATGATTAAAGGATTTGGAAAATGAATTCAATTGAATTTCTAGATTAGGATTGCAATGATTCTTGTTTTAGGTTGAGTCTTCCATTAGATTGGCATTGGTTGTGCAAGATTAGGGAACCTGGTGATCTTAGGTGTTTAGTCCTTAGTTTTCAAACTTTTAGTTCAACTTCTTAGTAGTTGTTAGTTCAAATCACTTTCAAATTCTAGTTTTCACCCCAAATCAAGTCTTGAGTCTCAAGTGTACAACACTTCCTTATGGATCGACCCTTTGCTTGCCACTACACTAGTGTAGTGAATAGTTTAGGTTTACAAATTTTATTTGCACGTCCCTCCTTCTTGGTTTAGTTCTAACGGCCCAAGGGGGAGCGCGTCAGGTTGTAGGAATATTTTCCTCCAACTTCTATGTCCGTATAAGATCCAAATGAGGTTGGTTTTCAAGCAAGTCCCCCTTTGACCTCTCTGTCTGAACATAGCCCGAATGAGATTCCTCTATATGAATTCCTCTTCTTAAATTCTCTCTCCATTCACTTTCACTCTTCAAATGAGGCTCCTCAACAGAGACAACCTTAAGAATTCCCTTTTGCAAAGCTTCCTCATCCGCATGAACTGCATTTGATTGTAGTTACTTGGTAGCCACTTCTCTGATTAACCTAGCCTTTTTCTTGACCCTTCTCTTTGCTTTAAAAAGAGCCAGATCATCTTCATGTTTCTTATCTTCGTATGCTTTATCATCCCTTTGATTGACTTCTACCTCCTAGGCACCTTTATCTGGGCTTGATATTCTCTCAATCTTGTTGTTCAATTGGACCACTTTGGATTTTCTTAACCTAGTGGAAGGTACCGGAGGAAGAGTGACATCGTTTCAAATCAAGGTTTCTGGTGTCTAGGAACCCAACTTGGGTTGTTAGGAATGACTTATGTCCTTACTAGCTCATAATGTAACATGTCTGCACAAGAAGAACACAAGGAGAAATGTTAATACTTCAAGCCATCCACTACTTTAGTTTGTAGAGGAAACTTTTGGATAGGTTCTACATATGTCTAGGCCTTCTAACTTCCATTCACATTATGACCATCAGTAGCGGCAGCATAGTTAAACTACATTGAAGGTTTCCCAATGGTACTCAAGAGGGGGGTGAATTGAGTGCCTATTAAAATTTTAACGATTTGAACTGTTCTACACAACAAGAAAATGTGGCTCGGATGACCGTCAAGTGACGGTCGGTAACCTGAGCAAAACGGTCGGTAATGTCGGTCGGAATATAAGTGGTCGTTAACCGGGATTTACCGACCGTTGTATGATTGGTAAAGGATGTACCAATTGCTCAACAACCAACTCGACGCATGGTCGGTAATACTGACCGTCTAGCCTTCAGTCGGTATATACCGACCCCGGGTCGGTCGGTGTTTGTTGAACTTTGTGGGTAAAAAAATGGCGAATAGGCATTATCGATCGACATAATCGGTTGGTGTTATTGTAGATGGAGGGGAAATTTTTTGGCACATTAGTGTTACCGTCTGCATTTGCCGGTCGGTATGCCTTTTTTTTAATTTCTCCCATTCACTATTTCTCCTATTCACTAAATGACAAATGTGAAAAACAATTACACAAAATTATATAATAAAGAAAAATCAAATTAAAATTATGATGAATTAAAATTATATAGATAAATCGGAAAACTCAAGAATAACACATGTTTAAATTTCCAAATTCTAAATGTGAAAGTTTAACAAATAAAAACAACGAAATGTAACTAACAACTATGCTACGAAGGCTGCAGAACCCCCTGAACCATCTGTGCGATTGTTCTGGTGGCGTCGAGGAAGGGGAGACGAATTGCCAAATTGGCTCAAGAAAGCCTCAATCGTCGATTTCATCTGCTCGATGTACTCCGTTTGCTTCTGGATTTCCTCTTGCTGACGACGCTCTCTCTCCTCGAACTCTGCCCTAGCGCGCTGCTCCCTCTCCTCGAACTTCGCCCTAACGTGTTGATCTCGCTCCTCGAACTCCGCCCTAGCAAGATGCTCTCTCTCCGCTAACTCCGCCTTAGCGCGATCGGACGCCTCCAAACGCTCGAAAATCTATAATAGCTGAGCAAAAACCAATGGAGAGTGGGAAGATCCAACTAGCCGCCACGACGTTCTCTCATAGTAGAGAGAAGCTCTACCTTTGTTAAACCTTAGAACCTCGGCCTTCCGGAAGCCACCAACCGTGTGAAAGAAGACCTTGTTGGGATCCGTCTAAGACTCTGAAAGGTTCTGGGTATATTTTTCCTCTAAATTATGGAGTAAGTTCAATAATACAAGTAATGGAAAATAAACTTAACATGCACATTTAGGGGCGTTTTGGGGGGTTTTGGCGCCTAAATTTTAGAAACGCTACCTATTACACGGTTTTAAAGATTGATCATGTCCTAAATTATTCATTTAAGCTTCTTAGGGCATGATTGCACTCATTTAGACACGACAAGTACATTTTGGGGCATAAAATGGCCATTTTTTGGCGTTTTGGGGGTTTTCGCGCCTAACTTTTAGAAACGCTACCTATTACACGGTTTTAAAGCTTAATTGTGTCCTAAATTATACATTTAAGCTTCCTAGGGCCCAATTTCACTCATTTAGACACGACAAGGTCATTTCGAGTTGAAAAATGGCCATTTTTGAGCGTTTTGGGGGTTTTCACGCCTAACTTTTAGAATCGCCACCTATTACACGGTTTTAAAGATCAATCATGTCCTAAATTATTTTTTTAAGCTTCATAGGGCATGATTACAGTTATTTAGACACAAAAAGGTCATTTTGGTGCGTAAAATGGCCATTTTTGGCTTTTTGGGGTTTTTCGCGCCTAACTTTTACAAACGCTACCTATTAAACGATTTTAAAGCTCGATCATGTCCTAAATCATTTGATGAACTCATACCAAAGTTTTTTGTCCTTATCGCGTCTCTTGTACATCCACTCACGCTCCTTCCTTTTCATTTCGATTGAGCCTACTCTAAGCGCAACTAACAAATATTAGTTCTAAGCATTAAAACATCTTTCATTGTCTTCACTCTTATCTTATTTAGGGGTTTCTTAATTCTTGTTCAAGCTTTTTTATGTGATGCACATGTATACATAATTAAGTAGTGTGTGAAAGACATTCAAGAACAGTCCCAAAACGGGGACTATTCAAGTCTTACTGCTAATGAGTATGCCTTGAACGCGTATCTAGGCCAATGATGCATATCCATTTCAATTGCACACTTATATACATACTTAAATACACAAAAAGAATTGAGGCAGGGTGATTTGTGGCTTTTTCCAAGGTAAAAAGGGATTTAGGCAGGGTGATCCGATGTCTCCCCTTCTGTTTGTGATTTGTATGGAGTACCTCTCAAGGTTGCTCTGTCATGTTAGGAATAAGGAGGAGTATAGATTTCATTATAAGTGCAAGCCCCTCAAATTGAACCACTTAGTTTTTGCTGATGATTTAATGATTTTTTTTCCATGGTGATCCTGTTTCTGTTATGCTGAATCTAAGGGCTTTGGCTACCTTTGCTGATGTTTCTAGTCTATGTGCAAATTCAGGCAAGTCTRCCCTCTATGCTTGTAACATGCATTGCAACAAAATCCTTGCTTTCTCGACACTTTTTTGTCGACACTTTGTAAAGTGTCAAAACAATTTTAACTTTGTGTATCCTCGACATACTTGATTTTATATGATTACGGTCTGATATTATTGCGATTGCGGCAGATATTATTGCGATATTCGGGATTGCTTTACCTCGATTAGCGAGATTGTGATTAAATAATTTTGTAATATAATCGTATAAAATATATACGAGATTTTATACGATTATAGTTGATGTTATTGCAATTATGGCTGATATTATCACGATGCTCGGGATATTTGGTTTCCTCGGAACGCGTGTCTCAAGGCAAAATATCCTGGGATGGCCCGATTTGCATGGTTTTGCATTTTTACTTAAGAAATTCGTAAGTATAAAAATATAAATCGAAAAATTATTGAAAAACTATGTAATAATTCCTTGTAAATAATAGTGTGTTGTGCTAAAATTTCGTGAATTTTGGAATTGTTTTCATAATTTAGTTAATCATTGCAAAATTAATTAAATTGCTGAAAATTCCGAAAATTGCAAAAAATGCTTAGAAAAATTCAAAAAAATTCTAGAAAAATGTTTAAAAATAATTTAAAATTATTTGAAAATTAAAACTTTTTTTTGAGGTGTTAAATACTTGGAACAGGTGTCCGATGCAAGGGAATCTGCCTTGTTTAGGGCCTGTTAGGGTTCTAGCTCTCTCGATTTGACTTTTGTGTTGTGAGCGGTGTCTTATTATTGGTCGTGTTTGGCTAGAGACAAATGTATGTATCTACAGAAGTCCCCACTTTGGTTGAGTTTGCAGAGAGTGAAATCTAGTAAAACGAATGCCAAAGTACCCGGTACATGCAAAACAAATGCGTTTTGCAACTGCGGTTGCATGTTGCTTGCTTGCTTGTCTCTGTTGCTAACACTTTTGCTTACGTTTCCACCTACGGTTCTGATTCCACCGGGGCTCCGTGCTTCAATCTATGAGGGAATTTCCTCCTATGGTTATGATTCCACTTGGGATTTTCTACTAACAGGTTGTCCGCCTCGATACTTCTGTTAGGACTTCCTGGGGATTTTTATCTCAATGTCCACTCTGATGCCTCCGTTAGGACTTCATGGGGAATTACTGCGGTGTTCATGCTGGTGCTTCCGTCTGGACTCCTTTGGAGAAGATGAAATGGTGTCCGTATCGATGCCTCCATTTGGATTTGGTGCTTGCTTGAACTATTTTATCCCATCTCTGCTAGCTGTCCGAGTAGATTAACATACTGGTAACGCAACGTATAACCATGATCGCGTATAGCGAATGTCTTTTTGCTGGTGCGTGCTTGATCTGCTGTATCCCATCTCGGCTAGTCGTCCGGGAAAACTAAACTGGAGGTAACGTTGCGTACGTATAGCCACGATCGCGTTTAGCGAATGTCTTTTTGCTGGTGCGTGCTTGATTTGTTGTATCCCGTCTCAGGTAGTCGTATGGGAGAACTCAACTGGAGGTAACGTCGCATATAGCCACGATTGCGTATAGCAATGTCTTTTCTAATTGTTTGCATTGCGTATACACAATCGGGCTAACACGTGGCCCTTGCGAGGATGATGTAACTTCGACTAGAGGATGTGCGCTTTGACTTCGACCTGCTTTTGATATTCACTTGATCGTGGCTATTGCTTCGTTATGACTTGCATTCGCTTACGGCTTGTCGCAGCTCAGTAGGTGTATTTTTGAAGCGATTCGATGACTTTCGGGCCCATCTGCTTGCTTAGTTGGGGACTATGGCGTATAAGCGAATTTATACACCTTCTTGAAATCCTTGTTGTATATAGAATTTGTGAGTGGAATTGTGCGTTTTGTTAGCCATGTACGTTCACTAGGGAGAAGAAGTGCTCTTTCTCATCCTTTAGTTGCTTGCCTATCGTTCCTATTACTAGGAAATTGTGCATTTTTGTCATTGTGCTTGAACCCAGCTGAGGTGAGTTTCGTTGCCTTTTACTTGTATGTTTTCTTTGAGTGCTTATGATTTTAACCACATCTTGCTGCAGGTGGAGTGGCGCCCATGGAGGCGAGTGGGGAATGTGAGACCGAGGACGCTCGTTGGAGCGGCCGAGCTTGCTAAAAGGCGGTGCCTATTTTGGGGACCTCAAGGGCCTGTCTGGTACCTTGGGGAGCGTGTAGTAAGGCATCATAGCCTTTCTGAGCCTGCAGTGCCTCAGGATCCTCCAAACACTATGATGGATGAGGATCTACTAGTCACCATGCTGTCCAATGACTTGAGTCATGGCGAGGCGGTGGAGTACCATCTCTTGCTTGGTGACAGGGGTCAGGATGCCTATGTGCGTTTCATCGAGGAGCGACTAGCCCCCCGAGTTAAGCTAGTTTCTGAGGTATGAGTCTAGCTTATCCACACCTTTTCTTTGCATTTTCTTTCCGTTAGTTGTGCATTAACTTGGGCTTGGCTTGTGAGGTCTGATTACGACCTCGGGGAGATCCCCTTTACGGACTTGAGGATCCGTCCTGGCTCGAACGAGTTCATTGAGCCTGCTCCTCCGGCTGCTAGGTTCGCTCAGAACTCGATGCCCTTGGATCTTGTCAGGTAGGGAACACTTTACTTGTTGATTCTTTCTTTTAATGCTAGTAATCACCCATGTGCTGACTTGTCTATCTTGAAAATAGATGCCTCGAGCAGGCGCCATGATGCTGCTAGGAGTAATAGATGCCCGCAGAGACTCCTACTATCAGCTGAGAGACCCGGTAAGTGCATCAAATCTTGTAATTTCAATGCTTTGCAGGGTCAGGAACCCGTTTTTGACTTGAAAATCCTTTGCTGGATCCTCAGGGCGACGATGAAGATGCTGATGACGACGGTGATGCACAGATGACACCGATCACTAACTGGGGTAGAGCTTCGACTTCCTGTTCTCAATCCGGATCCTCGTCTTAGTTTATCGTACCAGGAACCTCTATTGTAGTTCCTTTACCTGATGAGTTGCTGGGCGAGCCTGCCTTGCTGGTGTTAGCGTAACTCGGCTTTTCGACATTTCGCGAGTAGTAGATGTACCTGTCACCTGTAGGGAAGGGGGGTGACCTTAGCTTTGCATTTGTTGATTTTAGGACTTAGCTTAGACCTACTTATACTTATTTGTCGACTTTAGCTTAACTTGACTCGACTTGACTCGATCCTAGCTTAGACTCGAGTGTTTGTGTAAATATGCCTAGTCTTGTGTACGACTCTAGACATAGCTCATTTTTGTAATGTCGAGCTTTGATTACAATTTCCAAAAGCCAACTTGCTAACTATGTGTAATACATGTATTTAAACTTCTAAGACGACGTCGATCGTCTTGCGTTGTTGTGTATGTTGCGTTGCGTTGTTTGTGACAAATGTTGCCTTGTTCCTTTTTCAAAATGCAGGGAAGGACCTAGATTATTCTACCAAGAACTGCGTGCCATCGTGCATGGGAGCAGATAAAAAGAGCAAAATCAACCAAAATTAGCTCAAACTAGGCGTAATAGCACCCAAGCTGAGCATAATTACGCCCAGAATCGAGCTAATTTTGCTCGAATTTGGATTCTAGGCAAGTTTGTTCGGCCTAATTAATTGCTTATTTTAGGTTTTTATGCATGCCCTAATTCATTCATCACAGCCTCTGTTTAGGCTAGATTTTGCTAAGTAGTTAGCAAGCTAGCATAGATCGGAACCTGCAGCTAGACAAGTTAAAAAGACTATAGAGTAATCTATATAATACGATGAATGTAAGCTAATGAAATGCAACAAAGGTAAAGACACACGAAATTGGTGACGCGGAAACCCAAAGATGGGAGAAAACTGCGGGTAGCTATGAGGCCACCAATCCACTATGAATGACGCCTTGAATTGGCCTTTTCGTCCACTGAGTACAAGCTTTTCTATCGATTATCTATGTTGAATATGGGAGAGGAGAAGGATTCAGATTGTCCTTACTCCGTTACATTGGCACTCTATTTATAATCATAAAGCCCTATACAAAATCTAGAATTAACTGTTAGCGTGATCTTCTCCTTGATTTGCACAATAGCTCTTTATTTTATGTTACATGTAATCTTGCAGCTTAACGCCTCTGGGATGCTAGCTAGATTCCTTTGATTGGTACTCCACGCATTCACTGCTAGGTCCTTGCTAAACCGGGTATAACATTTGCCCTTAAACTATCCTTTGCTTATGGCGGTGAAGTGAAGGGCAGTTTCGTAACTTCCCACGATTTTGACAGTTTTCAGATCCATTACTCCACCACTCATTTTAACCGTCCAGTTTCTCCATAATTACCCTCATTACTCGTGCCCCCGTCACATCAACCCTTTTAACTTCTACAACTCTTCACTTCTCTTTATCAAACTTTACATCTTACTTCAAACTTCTCATCTCTCTTCAAACTTTTCTTCTTTTTTACTGCTTCCTTCGAGATCCTTGGCTTCCACTCTTGCTCGTGCTTTGTTCTCTCGCCGTTGCTACAGTTTCTCAGGTAACTACTTTTCTCTTCGTGCATTTAGATTTTTATGCCTCGCTATAAAACTTGTGCCAGGAAGGGGTCTCACCCGATTCCTGTTAGGGCATCAGACATAGGAAGGGCCAACGAAGAAGTTCAAAGTGTGATTACTGAACGAGACTTCGCACACCTTCGATTGAGGGGAGTTTTTCCTCTAGAGGCGATTCTCGTTGCCCCTTCTCCTCGTGACAGCCCTGCTACCTGTCCACCTGGCTATGTGTGTTATTATGAATATCCTTTTCTTCTCTGGTATTTGTTCGACTTTACTCCCCTAGTTAGGTCAGCCCTTACTCACTTCCATCTGAAACCTGGCCAACGTCAAACGAAATTCTGGAAAACGTGCAGTGTGATTGACCATCTCACTCAATCTTGGAAATCATGTTTTTCTTTCCAAGAGCTCTTATAATATTATAGCTTAAAGAGAAACTCAAATTCCCTGTTTACTTTAAGAATTAAACCAAACTTGTCCAATTTGGCTTTAAACACTGATGCGCCTGAGAGAGGGTGGAAAACTAGGTACTTTTTTGTGAAAAGGGAATCTTTGGATGAGGCCATAACCTTCTTGGTGGAAGGCTGGAATGACGAAGGTATAGGCTTTTGAATTTGTGTTTGCACGTTAGGTGTTGAAGTGATATTGCGTACTTACTTGTGAGCTTCTTCTTTGTAGTGAAAATCCTTGACGTGGCACCAGCCCCAGATACCCTTAGCAAGATTCAGGCTTTGCTAAAGATTCTTGAGCAGCAACGCACTTTCAACCAAGCTGTAGACTTATATGCTAATCAATCATCTTCTTCGAGTCCGATGGCTTCAAGTGAGTTCATAGTGGATTTAGTTGTTTGCTGCTTTTGTCTGCATTGTCAACTTAATTTCTGCTTGTGCTACCAGATTTGAACATGTCTCGTGACGAGATGAGGCGAGTTCTCAAGAGGAAGGGTGCTCCTTCCAGTACTACTGACAGCCAGCCAGCTAGCAAATTGCCAGCTGCCACTTTTGTGGTGGACAAAGGGAAGGGTCCTGTTGACAAGACTGTTAAGTTTAACGCTGCTGGCAAGAAGCCCATGGTGGCCCCTCCGGTTCACTTTTCTGACGGGGTCAACCTTACTTTTCCGAGAGTGATGTATTGTATTGATATATGGATTTTCTCCCCATTCTCTTGCTATTTTGAATGGTTTTTGGCCTCGATAAGGCCCTCTTTGCTACTAATGTGTTTGTTTAGTGTTTGAATGAGTTTTAGGTTGCTTTCATTGATTTGGAGTGATTTTGGACTTATTTGCGAGCACTACGGAGCCTTAGAAGGAGTAGTGAGGAGCTAGGAGTGGAGCTACGCGAAAAATTATCGTTGCGAAGCATCGATTTTGACATATGCTCACTCTTTTGGTCAAAAATCACGTTTCGTATGTCGTATTGGTGTGATTCTAATTGCATTGGAAACTAGACTTCGAGAGCTTCGATCTGATAGGTCATATGCCTAATTTAGACAACCAGAGCTCGAGATATGGCGTTCGGAAGATATCCCAGCGAATCTGCCGCGATTTACCCTGAACCGATCGGTGCTTTGCCTAATCCGATCGGTTCAGCTCGATTTTTACCGATTTTAATTATCTTCTTTTGGGCTTATTCACAAGATATAATATAATTTTAGCACCATCTATCTGGAAGTCAAGATATTTAAAGAGGATTTCCAATTTGTAAACGGCAAGCTTTAGATTATTAATAATTTAGTTTTAGAATTACTTTTCTCTCTAAAACCTAGTTTAAGTTTAATTCAATTATCAATAGTTCATCATTAGTTCTTCAATTATCGCATTCTGGTATTATTAATCTCTAATCTCTTTTATTCTTTGTTATTAGTCTAATTATGTTTTCTCAATTGCTTTATTATTTTAATTAATGACTTGAGTTTCCTCTAGGCAATGGGATCTATAAAATATAATTAGCATGTTTTGGGTTTGATTCAATCTACTTTGACATTTATCAATTCCTATTTGATTGTTCTTCTGTTATTCAATATAGTGGCACGACTTAATTGCATAATTAGATTAGTCACGAGTTTCTAGATCTAGCGATTGAACTATACAAGATCTACGTCAAGGTAGAACGAGACTATCCTAGGCGAGAGATACGGTAGGATATTCTATGGTTCATTCGATCTCGAGAGACTTTAATCCTGTTCGATGTGCTTTAATTGTGAATTGTTGATACTCAATATTGTTAATTGTTAAGTGAACCATTGCCCTAGACTTAGTTTATTATAGTTTATTTTTTATATAATCATGCTTACATTAGTAGTAGTCATATATAATCAATCAAAGGCTCTTTTACTAATCTAAGAGCTTCATAGTTAGTTTTAATGCAAGAACTTATGGCTTTAAAGAAAGATTTTCCGAGTGAAGTCAGAAAATTCACTTACAAAATGAACCAACTAATCGATTGCAATAGTGAATTGGAAGCAACGTGTCTTGCAAGCAACATTAAATTCTCTTCAGCTATCTTGAGCAAAATATGTCGATATAGATATAAATGATGGATGTTCGCCAGATAAGGGTTCTAATATATTGTCTCTAATGAGAATGAGATCGAAGGAGAAAATGGAGGATGTAAATATCATAGATGTGTAATCCATTAGTTGAAATCATTAGTTCGAGGGAATCAACTAATAATTCAAACTTTTATTTACACACTTTGGATGAGTGGTTGTTTTAAATAAGGTTTAGTGATACTATAGAAGTTACCGCTCCCTTATCTTTTCATATTCTTTTCCTAATGTGGATAATGGTTCCTCCAAATACTTATGATGTGTGATGTGGAGGTATGTTTATGGCTCATGCTTGTAGAAGTCAGATTTACCACATGTAGGAACTGACTGGTAGTTTAAATTCTCATCGTCTCTTTCTAATTCTTCTTTTCCTTGATTCTTCTTTTGATTTGTTTGTAAATCTAAACTCTTGACTGAATAAAGGCTGCCCATGTCGTATGTAGTGCTTCATAACAGTGCAGGAATGTGACAAAGCACTCCACAGGCTTGATCTTCATATTTTGGGTAAGAGTTCGAGCTAACGACGTGAAACAAGCGCTTTGCGAGAGGCAACCCGTAGTTTAATGCTTTGTAGAAATAGTATGTAGCTAGTGTAGTTGTAGTATAGAAGCTTTTGTGTGAGTGAGGATGAGGGAATTGATCGAAATTTGACTAAGTGTGCAGGTGTATAGCAGCTCCGCAGAGCTCAAACCGATCGGTTTGAGGTCGTAGGTTCAACCCAACTGATCGACTGCGAGACGAACTGAATTTGGGACTTGAGTTCAAACCGATCGGTTCACCTAAACCGATCGATTCGGAGGATTTTCGCGAAATTTTCAAACATCTCCGAATCGGGTGAAGGAGTGTTTTCTGACTGGAAACGACATTCTAAGAAGGACCCACTACATGTAGTGGGCACCACCATATTGTTGCCAAATTCGGCTCCTAAAGTTGTTTTCTGGGCACTTTTTGTTTTCAGTCAGGAAAAAATTTTCGAAAACATGTCCGATCTTTCTCATTCCTTCGTTCTTTTCACTATGCATGGTTTTGCGCTTGATATACTTTCTTCCTTTTGCATTGAGGACATTGCAGAGGTTGGCTTGGGGGTGGAATTTGTCAAGCGCACTCTAGCGGTTTGAAGTAAGTTTTTATTGCTTTCTAGTTTAGATTTTATTGCTTTCTTAGGATAGTTGCAAGGTTTGTACCATTCATTAGGAGTGGGAGTTTACTTGCAACAAAAAAAAATGTATTGCTTTCTTAGTTTAGTTTAGGAAAAATTAGTGATCTCTCTTGTATGATTGGATTCTCTTGAAAAGCATGTCTCCCTCTGCCCCATTGGTTGTGAATTTTTTTGATGCTTGTGATGGTTCAACTTGACCTTAGTGAACTCGTGGTTGCTTTTCTGATTCCATGACTGGATTTGATTGACATGACTTAGCCTGATGTATCTTTAGAACGAGGAAGAATTGACCTTGAGAGGATTTGAGCTTAAATGCCTGATTATTCATATTTCTTTCTTGTGTGTTAGTTCCTGGTGTGTCACTATCTCGTAATCTTGGCTTGGTACTTGTTTATTTGACTATTTGGTCGTGTGTTGAGCATGATAGGAGGCTTTTGTTGTTAGGAGTCGTGCTTCAGTGTTTAGAAACATTATTATCCCTTGATCCCTGATTTTGAGCCTAATTCCTTTCATTTCATGATTACCTACATTACAACCCTATTTTGGCTTTGTTCGAGTAACCCAAGTCTGGCTTGAGGAAGCAATATTGGAGTGATGTATGTTCTGGGTGCTTTTTATTGGAGGGTCTGATGGTATATTTGGTTGTTGTTTTGCATGTTCCTTAGCTTGAAGTATCGTCATCGTTTCTATGTAAAGTCAAGAAAGTTATATTTTAGTTAAATAAAAAGTAAAAAAAAAAAAGTGAATAAAGAAAAATATCCCAAAAGTAAGTTCTATTCTAGTTATTAGTCCAATCAGCCTTTGCACTCGTTTGTCTGTAACAAAGATGATGATACGATGTGTTGCGTTCTTGAGTTGAGTCGTTTTGGTTACTTAAGTGGAGTTGCTTAGTTTCTTAGCCTTATCACTGGCTATTTCGTTAATTGATTTTTAATGTCCCTTTAAGTTAGACTAATAGCTCACATGTCCCAAAATTTATCCTTTCACAAACCTTAGCCCCGATACAAGCTATTAAAATCCATCACTTGATAAACATGTGTCCATTTTGTCTTGTAGATTGAGTACCTTGCCAAGTTTTGAGTTGTATGCATTTTGATCATTGTAGTTATCGATTGTCATCCCTTTCAAAACATATGTTGTGAGATGACGAGGGTTGCCTCTATATTTGCCACAAAAAGTCTGATTCATGTGCAATTAACGCATGTGGGTGGTGAAGTGCAATGGTTCATTTTTAACCCACCACACAAAAGAGAGTCCACTAGCGGAAGGTCTTCCTTATTCTGATTACTTCGTATACTTGTGTTTTGATGATTCACGCTCTTAAGAGCATTGATCACTGGATCTTGTCGGACATTGATCATTGACCATTTTGCAAATGTGCTTCTTATGGGCTGAGACGTGTGTTGAATTAAATCTAGATGCTGCTTGAGACAAAGCAAGCAGTTGGCTTGGTGGAGTTTTGATGTTTGATGATATATGTTTTCTCCCCCATTCTCTTGCTATTTTGCATGGTTTTGGCCTCTAAGCGCTTTTTGCTACTAATGTGTATGTTTAGTTTGAATTGAGTTTAGGTGCTTCATTTATTGGAGTGCATTTGGACTCATTTGCGAGCACTACGGATCCTAGAGGGAGTAGTGAAGCTAGGATGAGCTACGCGAAAAATGATCGTTGCAGATCGATTTGACATTGCTCACTCTTTTGGTCATAAATACGTTCTGTTATTCTGTTGTGTATTCTAATTGCATATGGAAACCTAGACCTTCAAGGGCTTCATCTGAAGTTATACGGCTAATTTGGACAATCGAAGCTCAGAATATGCCTTCGAAGCATCTAGCCCAGCGAATTCTGCCCGATTACCCTGAACCGATCGTTGCCAATCCGATCGGTTCAGGCTCATTTTACCAATTTAATATCTCTTTTGGCTTTTATTCACAAGGATAAATATATTTTAGCAACCCATCTATCTTGGAATTCAAGGGTATTTAAAGAGATATTGTCCTAATTTCTAAAACGCAAGATATTAATATTAGATTTTAATTTAGTTTAGACTACTTTTTCTCTCTAAAAAACCCTAGTTTAAGTTTTAATTCAATATATTCAATAGTTCATCATATTCTTCAATATGGCCGATCTGTATATTCTTAATCTCCTATCTCCTTTATTTCTTTATCAGTTCTAATTATTTTTTCTCAATTGCTTTTATTATGTTTAATTGAATTATGCTTGAGTATTCCTTCTAGGCAAATTGGTATCTATAACAATATAATTAGATTTTTGGTTTATTCAAATTCATTACTTTGAAACAATTATCGAATTTCCTATTTGATGTCTTCACGTTATTCAATTAGTCGGCACGACTTAATTGCTTATTTAATATCACGAGTTCTAGATCTAGACGAATTGAAACCTTAATACAAAATCTACGTCAATAGTAGACGAGGGAAAACTAATTTCCTAGCGAGAGACTACGTTAGAGTAGTTCTATCGGTTCTCATTCAGAGAAACTTTGATCCTGTTCGATTGCCATTGTAATTGTTGAACCCATTATTGTTAATTTGTTAGTTTTGGTGAACCTAGCCTAGACTTAGTTTTATTAGTTATTTTTATATCAATCATTGCTTTCATTATTATCAATTAATCAATCAATGGCCTCTTTTACTAATTAGATGCTTTTAATTAGTTAATAATTAATTGTTGCTTCCTTGTGGATTCGACCCTGTTACCACTAGCTACATTAGTTAGTTTTAATAGGTTATTTTTGATATGTACGCGACAAGCCTGTCAGAGAGAATTCTTGGATCATGAGGGCCTTAACGGAGGGGTGTGGCCTGAATGCGAGAAGCTTCTTTTTCCTGCTGTTACAATCCACATGAAGAATCAAGATATGCTGAAACTATGCTGAACAATGAGGCTCACATGGCTCTGCAACTCCTTCAGAATGTCCTGGCGTCTAGGGCCTTGGCCCAGAGGTCTGACAAGTTAGCTAGGGAGGTTACCCAGCTAGACAAGGAGAAGACTTCTTGGGCGTCTGAGAAGAAGTTGATGTGGCAACAGATGGCTGACTAGGAGGAGGAAAAGAAGAAGCTGCTTCAAGATGTTCAACATCTTACCGAGGAGAAGGAAGCTCTTTAGACTGCTGCTACTGCGGATGCTGAGACTATCAGGACTCTTCGAGCTACTAAGGATGAGGTCACTCGAATTGCTCGCGAAGACAAGGCGGTAGCTGTTATCACGGAGCTGGCTAAGCTCTCTTGGAAGGTGCTCTTCAATCGTGATTTTCAACAGGAAGTCAAGGCCAATATAGATGATTACGTGGGCTCAATTGGTCAAATGTATGACTTGGAGGACGAGGAATTCTGGAGTCAGCTCAAGGCAGTAGGTGATGCTACTGTAGCTGGAGTGGGCCCTTCTCACACTTTTCTGGATCCCGTTTAAATGCTTGATGATGCTGCTAGGGTCACCAATGATGCTACTGAGGTGTAGAACCCTGCCGCTACAGGTGATGAGACTCCTTCTGATCAGGAATAACTTTTTAACATTAGAATTTTTTAACAACTTTTTGGGTATGATTGCGGCATGTGAAGCTTAACATGAATACTTTAACACTTTCTTTTGGTCAACTGTACATTTCAGTTGTTTGTCACAGCTGCAACTTATTTGGTTGCCTTAATAGCTCTAACTTTTAAATGCTTGATGTCCCGTAGGTGGTCTTTTTATTACCGATTTATGCTTTAACACTCATATGTGCTTAATTTTGCATTTCACAATGTTCGTTTTACAATTCTTTTGTTTATGCATGCATTCCTTCTTAGCTGTCCATACACGATTTCATTTTTGACTACTTTATACATTTGTGCAAGAATACTTTGTATTTTGGACTAGCTCCCGTTGTAGTTTACCTCAGAACTAGTATTTCTTTAGGTGGCAAGCGTTCCAACTTCGTTGTACTTCTTTTCCTTCTGGTGAGACTAACTTGTATGCTCCATTATCAAATACCTTGCTTATTTGGTAAGGGCCTTCCTAGTTGGCTCCTAGTTTTCCAACATTCAACTCCTAGGTGTTATGGAATGTCTTTCTAAGCACCCAGTCCCCAATCGCAAACGTTCTTGCTTTGACCTTTTTGTTGAAGCTTCTAGCTACTGTCTGTTGGTACGCCGCCAATCAAATGCTAGTTGCATCCCTCAGTTCCTCTACCGTATCCATGTCTAGGCGTAGCTCCTCATTGTTTGTTTCTATGGTTAGGAGTCCGTACCTAGCTGAGGGCACATCTACTTCTGCAGGTAAAACTGATTCACAACTATACACAAGTCAGATAGGGGTTTGTCTAGTAGCACCTCGAGGGGTGGTCCTGTTAGCTCACAAACACAAAATCTTAGGTAGCTCTTCTACCCACTTTCCTTTAGCCGACTTTAATTGCCTTTTTATTCCGTTTATTACTAACTTATGACTGGACTCTGCTTGGCCGTTGGCCTGTGGGTACCTAGGAGTGGACATTGTTAATGTTATATTCCATTTTTGACAAAAATATCTGATTTTATTACTAGTGAACTACGAGCCATTGTCGCACACGATTACGCTAGATACGCCAAATCTGCAGATTATATTAGTCTATAGGAATGATACTACCTCTTTGTCTCTTACCAGTTGGTATGCTTCCGCTTTGATCCATTTCGAGAAATAATCGGTTAAAGCTAGCATATATACTTTTTGGCCTGGTGCTGCTGGTAGCTTACCTACAATGTCCATTCCCCACTTTATGAAGGGCCATGGCATGCGAGATGGATGCAATTTCTCTGGTGCTTGGTGGGATGTACATGCATGTCTTTGGCAGCTATCGCAGCTTCCTGCATATTTATTAGCGTCACGGTTCATAGCTGGCCAATAGTAGCCGTAGGTTAGGATTCTTTTAGCTAGTGTCCTACCGACTGAGTGCGTACCACACTCGCCGTCATGGAACTCTTTCAACGTGGTTCTTTGCTCATTTTTATTAAGGCAGCGTTGTAAGATGCCAGATGAAGACTTTTTAAATATTACATTGTCAATTAAAGCATACCTAGAGCTTACCATCCATACTTTTCTGGCTTCTAACTTGTTGCTAGGTAGAATGTCGTCTCGTAGGTATCTGACAATTCCTCCAATCTTCATTTTCTTCCTTGGAAATAGGCATTACCTGTTCGTGTTTTTCAATTGATGGCGTAGCTAGATGCGCTATCGGCACCGAATCGAAGCTACACTTCCTCATAACGGACCCCAAGCTAGCTAGGGCATCTGCCTTCGTGTTTTGATCCCGGGGTACCTGCTTGATGTCAAAATTTTCAAATTCATTCATTTTCTGCTTAGCTATCTCCAAGTACCTGGACATTTTAGAATCCTTTGCTGCGAATTCCCCTTTCAGATGGCTCACAATCAGCAATGAATCGCTAAACACCTGGAGGTTTGTTACCCCCAAGTCCTTAGCCACCTTCATACCTGCAAGCAACGCTTCGTACTCGGCCTCATTATTAGTTGCCTTAAAATCACAACATATAGCTCTTACTATCATGGCCCCCTGTGGCGACTTTAGGACTACGCCAAGACCAGCTCCTCGGAAATTCGAGGAACCGTCGACGTACAGCTGCCATTTCCCACTACTTGTATTGGCTGCTTGGACGGCTGCTGGTTTTAAGCCCGGGCTGAAGTCAGCCACAAAGTCAGCTAGTGCCTGGGATTTTATGGCCGTCCTTGGCATGTACCTAATATCGTAACCGCTGAGGCAGATCGCCCACTTACTCATCCTAATAGATAATCCAGGCGTACACAGTATGACCTTAATTGGATAGTTAGTCATTACAAGTATAGGTTGTGTTTCAAAATAATGCCGGAGTTTCTTTGAAGCAGTGACTAGTGCTAGGACGTTTTTTTCTAGTGAATAATACCTTATTTAGCTAGCACGATCAGGAGCGGCTGGCTCTCACCTTCTTTAGCTAGCACGACACTTACGACTTTGCTGCTGACAACTAGGTACACCTGCTAATTCTCTCCTTCCACCGGCTTGGTAAGCAGGGGAGGAGACATCAGATAGGTTTTTAGCGCCTGCAGGGCCTTTTTCGTGTTCATCAGTCCAATCGAAGCCTTTATTCTTTTTCAAAACGTTATAAAACAGGTGGCATTTGTCTGATGAACGCGAAATGTACCTGTTCAGTGATGCTACTCTGCCGGTTAACTTTTGCACTTCTTTTAGGTTCCTAGGTGACTGTATCTGTAGACACCTGAAAATGTGTCTCCCCAAATGAGTAATCCGTGATGAAACATACCGCGTCTCGCGTTTGTTTCGAGTGTTCGATAAAGAAAGATGCTTTGAATCCACGAAATTGAATACTCGCGAGGTCGTACCGTGAACTATTGAGCAGGCAGGTCACATACAAGGCAACATTTTCTTTGGAATCTTTGTTTCTCGATCACTCACCAAAGGTATTTTCAGAACAGTGTACACACTGGCGATTCTCATGCTTTTGTTTTCATCATGTCCGTCACAATTTTTCCATAGGCCGCTCAGTATTAATTTAACTATTTTCTGATTTTTCTCACTGTATTTTCTATGAATTTTTTGCAATGTTTCAATAAAAGCAGAGTTACGCAGAAAATAGATTTGAAGTAAAATAGATCAAATATCGGAAATGCGTCGGAACTTCTAGACAATTTCTAGTGTAACTTCCTTGCTTGGAGAGGGGTTTAGGTGCGTCGAGCAAGGGAAATACGCGAAGTAACAATCGGAAGAAATCAAAATATTTCGAGGTTTTGGAAAATTATATCGAAATATTGAGCGTATATAGAGAATGATGAGGCGTTATACCGCTCATCAGGAAGCGTAATATCACGATCCATTTGCTGCGTATTACGCTCACAGCATCTACATACATACGAGGAAGTTGCCATTGAGACCAAACCCTATGGAGGTGGAAAGGAGCGTATATACGCTGGGGTTGAGCTGTGATATACGCTCAGCTAAAGGTTGGATGACCCCTATTCGATCAGGTTCAGAGCGTCGGACCACCTAGCAAAAAATTCTTTCAAATTGATATAAGATATGGTAGTGGAACATGGAGGAGATTGTATATAACGCTTCAGATAGGATGACGTCTACTATTCGCAGGGTTTTTGCGCTTTCGTTTTTTCGCCCCTCGTGCCTAGTAAATACTACATGCTTTGCCAGTCGGGAACGCTACACGACCTTCACAAACTGATTTCACGATTTCAATACACTTCACACAGAACATTCCTAAGACGTCACTCTTCTCTCTCAAAACACTCAAACATTGTCTTCGATTCAAGCATCGATTCTTTTCGAAATCAAAGCGAAATAAGGGTACTAAGCATCTGAGATTACTCACAAAAACCTATTTTTTCACTCTTTTTAATTTCCTTTTGTCTCTATTATTTTGACTAACATTGTTAGAGTTTTTTTCAATAAAAACAATGTACGCAACTCATTTTTAATACGTTTCATGTAAAATATTAAGGTTTTTCTTATATGTTTCAAGGTTTCAGAGGTTTTGTTTTCATTGATTATACTATATTATTTGTCAATATATTTAGCGTTTTGTTTGTCTATTGCAATTCAAATCGATAAGGCCGATTCTTCTGAGTTGTTGTTCCTACACCATTTGTTTTGGTTGCAGTGACAAGGTAGAGGAGGAACACATACTATTATATGCTACTAACATTTGTTTTCATGGCTTGTATATATCTTTTACACCGCTTGTAATATATTGTGTTTTAATGACAAGAGCGGAATTTAATCGCTTGTCCATTAAAGTCAGATAATATGGACGACAGATTTCTAATAGCACCTTATTACATTGCAACAATCAAGTGATCGCCTTGTCGATTGTAGAAGTCTTTGGTTGTACATAATAGACACTCACTTTAGTATTAGGTGCTTCAAGATCAATTCAATAGGGTTTGAATCAATGTTATGATTTGGAATCAATGGACGAGTAGAGGCGATTCTGCGGCGAATTGGGGTTACAGATCTGATTCGTACAGTCGCACCACTACTTTGGTATTACTTGGACCTCGTGGGGCACTAGTTTGGCACGAAATGTTACGGAGCGTCCCGTGGAATACTATATAGGCACGGATGGCGATACCCTCAATTCGACAACACACCCAACGCATTCATTTATATGCGGATTCCATGGCAACTCATGCACTTGAAGGCTGAGGTCAGCCCTCCAAGCGGAGGCGAGAGCCTACGTTTTGGGACTTCACTGGGGACAATGCACCATTTGGGAGTGGACAGAGCTTGAAAGTCTCGTAGTTCCATATTCAATATCAATTGCATTTATGCTAGTGAGCTTTGAATAGGGTCCTGTCCTACGGCACTGGTCTAATATGGGATGTTTATGCTCGAGATCACTTAAGGGGGGATTTTTCTTTGTTGCAATGTGGTTAAATGGAATCTACAATGGCTCAAGCGTAGTCTATCCCGCAGCGCAGTATTGCACGTGTTACGAGATGCCGTGCATATAAGGGGTATCTTTCGGCATAGCATACCAATATTGTGGTGGTGAATTGGACCAGCTTACTCTTAGGCATGTACACTCACTGTAGAACTTAACAAGCGACTATAGTCACTTAGATCCGGACTTAAGTAATAAATTGGTTTTGTGTTCAATCAATGTGCTTGTTAACTTGTGATCTTCTTCAGTCCAGTCAGTCTCTTAATCTATGGTTCAAGACATGAATCCATTAGGCCATTCCAATCAATTCATTTCAACTCCATTCGACCTAGAATCTGACTTAGTTCGTTTCCAATCCAAGAGTCCTTAAATCTGACTTAGATTCGACTTTTGACCTTAAACAATTAGGTTCAATTCAATTCCAATTCACAGAACCTTAAGTTGAATTAGGTTCAATTCAATTCAACCCAAGAAAGCTTGAATATGAATTAGGTTCGCTTCACTCGATTAGAACTTAGAACTGAACTAGGTTCGATCTTAGACTTCAACCCTAGGCCCATTCATTTTAAGTGGCTTCGTAGGTCAGGAGCGTCTTAACTCTGAATAAGGCCATCTTAGGTTTGATGTCTGTCTCGAGTCTAGACTTAAAATCAGATTTAGGTATGATGGACCATATCAAGTCTACCTTTTCGAGTTCAATCTCCTTAAGTAGACCTAAGAGTGAGGTTAGGTTTGTTCTTAGAGTTTTCATAGTAGAAGATCTTTTCTCGATTCTGGGTTTCTAAAGTGTAATTCTTGGTTTTCACACAAGTGCAAAGACTCGAACTTTGTCTCTGGGCTAGAAGAGTAACAAGAAGCCAAACCGAACGCGCTCTCTGATCACAAGAACTTCCATGGCAACATAAGCTCATGGATGTACAAGGCAGCTTACGTCTATTAGCCTGGAAAAGCTCGAGACTGTGAATTCCGCTTGAGCCCAGAAAAAGCATTGGGTTTGAGCTGAAAGAAAAGAGGACCAAGAAAACTCTCGAGTCTGAAGGGGAAGGAGAAACGATGCTGAGACACACTCCTCCTCGACGACTGAGAACGGAAAAAAGTGGTGGAGCCGGTAGAAGAGTTGGTAAGAGGAATGTCCGAAAATTCAGCTTAATGTGCCTCGTGTTTGCTGATTATGAAGAATTTAAGGGCAGCTTCCCAAGAAGTTGTATGACTTAGTTTGCCAAGTTCAAGGGAACTGAAGACCCAGAGGAACCTCGGCGGTTCAATATCCTATGGTCTTAAGAATGAGCAAAGAGCTATTCACTTCGGTGTTTCCTCTATCACTTTGGACACCCATAGCGTCATCCCAGGTGGTTCAAGCGACTCTGAATCAAGCAACGCTCGATGATGTGGGAATATACGCACACGATTCTATAATGCAGTAAAAGGTACAGGCCGCTTCCTGTCGGTCTCGTGAAACTAGGAGGCCACCAAGCAAGGTGAGAGAGAGAATTTTCCACTTTCCTATATGGTGGAAGGGGGGAGCAAAGCCGTCAAGAATATGAGAAATCGACTCAGCTCGCAAATGAGGAAGATAAGGTCCAGCATTGAGGGATCAAGAACCTTGTCAGCCTCACGTATCGAGAAGCACACTCTAAAGTTGTCAACCCATTGGTCATTTAGCTGAGGCCTACGCAATTGAGAGTTGGCCCTCCTAGTTGAGGAAATGTTCAAGCCAGAAGTCTAAGGGTAACGGTGGGGTTTAACAAGAAAAGGTTGGCTCGCGGTTTTTCAAACAATCGCGATCAATCAGTCCGACAGTGGGAATGATCAGGACCTATGATTAACTCTGAACATCGCGGGGTCTTTCAAACAACAGGGTGGAGGAGCTGACCGAAGGTTAACATTTCTTTTCCAATTGGATGTGACTTATGAGCAGGCCCTTTGATAGACTAAGTAAAACTGCAAAGTGTGCAACTGCTCCTTATTGAGCAACATGGGGATCCAGAGCCACTCAGATGATAAGATAATTAGGAATTGGAATCTCCAGAGCCTATTGTACCAGTTCCACAAGGGAAGGGGTAACAAAGGTGACCATCGAGAATTGCATCGTTTTGAAGCACAGGTTTTCAAGAATGGTTGAAGATGGTCGCTGCCAGTCCTCCAGGCAAGAGATAAGATCAAATCAAACCAACCCTTGCTAACGCATGGAAGTCACCCAAGGCGTGGGTTAATGATCCATGCGGCCTCTTTCGATTGAGTCATCCGAGTCTAGTCTAGCATTATATTCGTTTCAATTACGCCTTTGAAAGTCTATGTAGTCTTTTTGAAATAAGCCATGTATGTTTCAATTTTCTGTCATCAATAAAATGATTCATGGAGATGTTTTGGAATATTATTTTCCTAATTCCTATTGCACAGTCTCAACTCATTGGTCACAATTGGTATAGCGATCTAATGCTGGATTCAATTATTATAATTTGAACAATGGCCCCAGAAGAGGCCTTCTTTCAACACATCCACAAATGACCCTCCTTCCTTCCCTTGTCACATTCAAAATCAAAAACGCTTGCAAGTCCTTTTGAGCCACAAACACTATAATTGCCTATCTTTCTTTCATCACCACTGTCACCTAACCCTATTTGGACAAAATCGGTGGCGTAGGAAAGACACGTGTAAAAGAAGAAAGAAAAAAAAAATAAAATGGCAAAAGAAAAGGCAAAAATCATGAAGTCAATACAAAAGCTTTCACAAATGCAATCAATTCGCAAATTCATCCAAAGTTAAAGCAGATCAATAAGCAGAGTCCAAAAAAGCACACTGCGCAGGCGTGGGTCATTCATAAACATCAAGCCTTTTTTCAAACCCTAAACATCAGCCTCACATTAAACCCACAAAAGCCTCTCACACGAGGCATTAGTTCAACATCATAACAGGAACTACGGTGGTCTGATCCGTAAGGAGTAGGAAGCCTCTTCTCGAAGGTTCGACGCAGTAATTAAATCAGAATTGAGGGTGCCTTTTGAGTGTTTGACTTGCTTAAGAATTTTGATTATGTTTGCCAACTAGACCTGACATAGGACTCATGCCTTGAACCTACATCATTGGGCCACCTCGCATCTAGCCACATCTTTGACCTTTAGTCACAAATTTGACCTTTTTTATTTCTCGAACCATAGCCCTATTCTTTGGTCACTTCAAGGACTCATTGATAATCCAAAGAAGTAAAGCCACTGAACTTTGGGTTATACATTATTGGGGACTCATGCTCCTACAATCTATCATCAATCTTCCTATGTTGTCTCTAAGACGTAAACCACATTGGTCTCAATCTCGCTGGGGGGGGCTCGTTGTCAAATCTAATGGCTCCTTAATTTACCGTCGGTGGTCTTGTTCTCCTCAGGCCCTATTCACGTGTTCGAGTCTTTTGCTATCAAGTTGAATCCTGAAAACTCACTTTTCGGAACTGTCCTCTTTCATCAAGTCACTGTTAAGTGCGGACTCTCTCCAAATGAACTCTTCAATTGGCACTTGGTATAGATTTAGACTGGCCAGTATTGTCGTTTTCTTTTTTTTTTTTGTTTTTTTCATGGCAGAACCAGACCTAGAAGACTCTTTCAAGACCACTCTCTAATCATGTTAGAATCGACCTAGACAAGACCTCTCAGAACCATGTCTCCGAACTCAGCCATAGACAAGATTCTTCAAATTAAAGAATCTCAGATCATCGCTAGTAACCTCAGACACTAGACAAGATCTTCAAAGACACTCTCAGATATGTCTAAACAGAACTAGAAGGGAGTTCCTTAATGCTCTCTCAGATCATGTCTAGAATCAGACTAGACAGACAGGCCTCTTCAAATCATGTGCTATGAACCAGACCTAGACAGCTTCTCATTTAATGTCTAGAACAGAACCTAGACAACACTCTGTCAAAGATCATTCGACATCATGTCTATGAATCAGACCTAGACAAGACTTCACCAAATCATGTCTTGGAACAGACTAGACAGCCACTTCAAAGATCTCTTCTAAATCATGTCTAAAACCGAGACGGTAGACAACGGCTCTTTCATGATCTGTCAAATATGTTAGACATCAGACTAGTAAGACAAGGCCCTTTTATTCGAATGATCTAATCAACTATGTCTAGACAGACTAGACAAGGACGCGCCTTCCAAATTCAGAAGACTCTTTCAAATAAATGAACTCTCTAACACAGAACTCTCCTCGAGATATCAATGGTATAGAGAAGTTACAAGTAATACTTGCAATGCAAGATTTCGCTAGACTAAACAGACTATGTCGTCCCAAACCAAGGTAGTCCTTAATACTGTATTAGGGCTTCATTTTCAAGTCAAAAATGTATTCTTCGGAAAGCATGGGACGCACCTGCATTTTCGGTCCAGTAGACGTATACGGGGGTATAACGCTCAAGTGATCGACACATACAAGCCATCAAGCGATGGGACACGGTACAGGTAAAGCTAACTTTGTTTTTTGCAGGTACGAAAACCAAAGTGGGTTGGGGTGCGAAAAGGGTAATCAGCGGTGCAGAGGTCTTGAGTTGCGCTCTCCGTCCCGATCGAACTACATTGCACTTTCAGCTTACGTGTACTGGTCTCTCCAGAATCAGGTAAAGTGGGGTTCTGTGCACCCGCTAAAATGTGTCTCCCAAATGGAGTGTCCGTGGATAACTACCGGCGTCTCGCATTTGTTTCGAGTCAGAAAAGATGCTTGTTAGAGAGACTACGAAAGTTGGAATACGCGAGTGTCGTACCTCGAAGCTATTGAGGCAAAGGTATACACGGGCAACATATATTTTCTTTTCGATTTCTGTGATAAACTCAAACGGTTTTTAAACGAGTTACACTGGGATTTCTCTGAGACTTTTTGATTTTTATATGGTCGTTCACATTTTCTGAATCCGCAAGTATTGTTTAAATTATTTTTCCTGCACTTTTTCTAGTGATTTTTATAGATTATTGCATGTTTAAATCGGGTAATCACGCAAGAAAATCATGAATAATTAGACAACTACTCGGATACGTGCGCGGCTTCTTAGAGACATTTTATAGAACTTTTCCTGCTTGGAGAGCAAGGGTGTCTAGGTGCGTACGAATCAGGGAAATGAAGCGAATAATCGGCGGAAGAGATAATAAAAACTATTTCGAGGTTTTTTGGAAATATATCCTTCACTTGAGGCGTAAATCGCAGATGATGAGCGTATAATTTTGCATCCAGGAGCGATATACGCTCCATTTGCTCGGTATATACGCTCAAGAGCACCATACATACGAAGTTGCCAAAACCCTATGGAAGGTGAAAGGAGCGATGATACGCTGAGGTTGAGCGTAGTATACGCTCCCTCACCCTTGCGTATACGAGACTCATCTGAGCGTATATACGCAGGGTTTTTGTGTTCGTTTTTGCTCGTGCCTATAGAATATCTCCTTGCCTTGCTCAGTCGGGACACGACTCACGACTTCAAGCACACTGAACGATTTCACGCTTTCAATAACACTGTCGACACAGACAGCATTCCCAGACACGTCATCTCTCTCTCCAAAACATCAAACAATTGTTTTCGATTCAAAGCAATCGATCTCTTTCGAATAAACAAGCTGAATAGGGGGTATTAGTATTGAGATTATACCACTCAAAAACCGGTACTTTTATGACACTCTTTTAATTCTTTGTTCTATCTCATTGAATTTGATAAGCATTGTTATCTGAAGTTTCTAATTCAATTAAATTACAATGTGAAACTCAACTTTTAATGTTTCAAATGTAAATATGTAGGTTTTTCTTAGATAATTTTTCCAATGTTTGCCATGGTTTTTCTGGTTTAATCATTGATTATACATTATTTAGTATGAATTGAGTACCCAATTACTACCAGAGTTTAAGTTTTGTACATCAATGGTAGGCAATAAGCTCGAAAGGGATTTCCTTTGAGTTTTGTTTCTAACAAAATTATGTTTGTGTGCAGTGACGAAGGAGAGCGAGACAACACATAATTATTATTTGGGTACTACAATCTTTGTTTTCATGCCATGTATATATTTTTACGAATTTGTAGTAATATTGTTTAAAACAAGACCACGATTTAATGCTTGTAATTAAAGTCAGCTATCATAGGAGAACGCTTCTTCTAAGCCCTTATTAACATTTGACTCAACCATCAATGTGATCGCTTGTCATTGTAGAATCTTTTGGTTGTACATAATAATGACAACTCCATTTATTATAGATAATATGAGTGTGCTGTTTCAAGTGATATTCATAGGCTCTTTGATCAATTGGTTATGATTTTATGGAACTAAAATGAGACCAGTAGAGGCCCGATAAATGCGGGCGAATTGGGTTACAGATCTGGATCTCGTAACCATGTCGACCACACTTTGGTTACTGATGAACTCTTGTGGGGCGACTAGTTTGGGCACAATGTTTTGGGCGATCAGTGAATAACTATAATAGGCTTGAAGACATGCATGTGCGATCCCTCGTTAAGTTTTTTTCGAGCAAACTACATTTTCTTACACATATCTTTATCGTTTGTGCATCACATGCGGATTCCAGGGCTTTTGAACTCATGACACTATGAGCTTGAGGTTCAGTGGACTTTCCATTGGTTCGGAAGGAAATGTTGATTCGCTAGGATGTACAAATGATTCAGACATAAGACTACAAAACGGACAAGCGATCACATTGTATGTTAGTCGCATATTAATAAGGGGTGCCGTAGGAAAAAGACCGTCCGTCGTCCTAATTCTGCGGAATCTTGATTTGAAAGGTTCTGACATTTTAATGTGGACAAGCGACTTAATTCCGGGTTTGTTTTAAAAAACCAATAATTATTATAAGTGTGGATAGAAAAATTATAAATCAGATACAACGTGAAGCAAGGTTTAGTTGATAAGGCTGATAGATATGTTAATGTTTGGTCTTCCTCACCTTGTCACTCTTGGGGCAGTAACATCAAATGTGTAAGAAATGAAAACTAAAGGGAATCGGCTTTCGATTGGAAATTGCTATTATTGGACAAAGGATTGATGACGGCGTTGTATTTGGCAATAATATATGTTTACTGTTATAATAAGATTGTTGAACAAAGCAGAATGAAAACGCCCAGGAATAAAACCCCATGAAAACATTGAAACGATTTTAATAAAATCGGCAAGATAGAACCTACATATTTAACATGAAATGAAGTAACACAGGAAGTTTCTATATCTGAAAGGGTTTAAAGAGTGACATTGAAACTAGGCATAACAATGATAATCAATTAAAGAGAGAAGAAACAGCGAATTAAAAAAAAGAGGTGGAAAAGAGTTTTTGGTGAGTCTTAAGTCTTCTAGATTTATTTAGCCGTTTTATGTCTTGTTTTTTTCGCCTGCTTGTTGATTTGTGCATTAGTTTCTTTGTGTCTTTATGATAGTATCTATCTAAGTTTGAAAAGGAATGATGCCTTTATTTGAATGATAATAAACGCCGTCAGCCGAATGTGTGTTGAGTGTTGTTTGAGAGGAGGAGAGGTGGACGTGTGTTGGGATTGGTGTTAGGTGGGGTGAAAGTTGTATTGGAGAGTCGTGGAAGTGAAAGGATCGATGATAAGAGGTGTAATGACTGGAGAGAAGGCAAGGGAGTATTTTTTTTAT
>SNQN01006388.1:3818-38991 GCA_008642245.1 Bassia scoparia | reverse complement strand
CGCCCTCAACTCATCAAGCCTCTCCTTTATTTCATCAAGGTCATTTCAGGCCTAAAAGCTTACCATTAACGTTGTTGAACTCCCATACCGCATCAGCATTAACTCCAGTCAAAGGATTTTCTACATAACCATGCTCCGTATAAGAAAATGAAGTACTAAAGATCATACGTGCTAAATCGCTCTTTAAAAAAAAAAAGTTTCCCTTCCACGTTTCCTATCACTCACACTCATTTTTTCATTTTAAAACAATTCACTTTTAAAATCCTTCATTGTTATTATTTAACGAATAGTCCTAATTCATTTTAACCCTTATTACTTATTAAAGTTCATTTTAACCTAAAAATTACTAATAAGTATAAATCCCCGAAGGATTTATTCTCCACGGTCACAGAAACCTTTTGCTATGATTACCATTCTGGTTTCGGACAGCCTTGGACTTTTAATTCGTGTTTAATATTTAAGTTTGAATTTTAGCTCTTGATATTTTTAGCAGTCGAAAATCTCATAGATTAGTTCGTAGCGGGACAGCCGCCTTTCTCCATTCAGAAACACATAGGCGTCTGATAAATAACATAAAACTATTTGAGATTACATAGAACATATAGTCTTGTGATAAATAGTATAATTGGAGAGTCGTGTCAAGTACATAATAATTCTAAAAGTTTAAATTCTAAGTATAATACAACCATTATCTATATGGAGTAGAGTTACTTTATTGAATTTGTAAGAAGCAGCATGGCTAAACTGGTTTCGTCCTCACCACTAATCCATCCTTGTTGACCCATTCAGCGTCCCAAAACCAAAAGCAACATCGTGTGGTTCGAGACTCAGTAGCATACTACTCTGTGGCTAACAATTTGTTAAATTCGTTCAATCGTTTTCGTTTTGAAATACAGGGTCGAGAGCTTAGCATGATGGTGAATAACCTTTTGTAGATCGGATTTAATAATGGTTTCAATTTCGAAATTCAAATGAATTGATAAACCATAAATCAATAATCCAACATAGCTTTTAACATTTACATAAATTCATCTTATAACTATTCCTATTATCATTATACTCCATTCATATTTAGGTAGGCTGCGCGTGCTATCATCACTATTAGCATAAACAGTGTGGGGCCCATAACCGACGAACGGTAGTGAATAGCATTAACCCTGGCGTTGAGGAGGCAGCGAAACAGGGCAACCCCATCTGAGGTGCAGCAAAAAACTCTACAGGCAAAAACCTACCCACTAATGTATGAGCACTGTAAAACAAGGCGGCGCGAATACATGGCTCATAAGAATAGTGGGGCGCAAATAGGCAATATACTCCGCACTGAGTAGACAGACTACTGGAGGCTCTTATGATTTAAAATAATTAACGATAATGGCGCAGTCCGATACACAAAGGTGCATATCGCCAGCATCGAACGGAGACACTGTAGCGGCACAAGCGAGAACTCGAATGCACCGCTAGTGCATACCCCTACACAAGATTCGTACACCAGCAAACTTACATCAGACGCAGGATATACATGGGACCCCACTGACAACCAGAAAATGGTAGGGAGCCGACAACACGGTTGGTTGGCAGCAGCATGCAACTACGGCAGACAGGGAGTACACGACGAACATGCAGTATCCGCGAGACCAGCCCACATAATTCAGGAGAGCCCAGTAAAGTACAGAGTAGTTGGGAGTTGTGGACTTCCTTAGAATTGTTGATATAATAGCTTTTGCTTACGTAGTCATAGTAAAAGGCATTCACGAGAATTGTGCGCTATGAGCGAACTAATCATATTGCCAGTTGGGAGAGTGGCAAACCTCTCGAATGTTATCCTGTTATATACATTCGATGCTATAATATACCCCAATCAAAGAGCTTCACAAAGCTTATGTTCTCTCAAATTATCGTCTCAGTCCCAACATTACTCTATTGGTTGAGGTGGCAGGAAATACCCCTACGAGGCTGAGTTCATGCGACACGACGCAACATTGGAAACATGGAGACTAAGGGACATAGCCCATATTCATTCAGCGGGAGAGTATTATGGCTGAACAATTGCTCGTTCGCAATAAGACGCGTCAAAAAAGCAGGCAATCCCGGCATTATTAAAGTGGAGGACATAAACATGGTGATTTCAACTGATACAACAACAACAGCATTAAAGCACCTAACTGGGGCGCTATTATTACCCCTCGCTATGTAGCTAGGTTGAAGGGTACGGGCAGATTCTTGCACACTCTCAATAACTAATTCATTAATAGCCAATTAACCCTCGCTCCAATTTCAACTATTTTCGCAGGCTTAACCTTCATGAGGTCTTATGCGTTATACTTGATTACTCAGCACCCTTACTCAGCCTGATGAGAAATACGTCATCTGATCATCCACTCCTTCAACATATTTATGAAAGACTGTTGATGTGCTTATAATAAAAAGATTTCGTCCAGAAATCAACTGCATTTATTTGCCTTCCATACAAAAATACCCACTAATCTGTAAATCGACCATTCACTATCTACGTCATCGTTCTCATTCAGAATTATCAAATACAATCGGAGTCATACAGTGCCCAAACCAACTCCACAAAACAGCAAGAGAAATAAGCAAGTGTCTTAACGATCTTTTAACTTAAAAACATATGTCACTATTCGTAAATCAGATTATACATAAGGATCAAACGGATTCGTTGATGATTATAGCGCAAACATAGTTATATGCAATAGAAATAGGGGTTAGCAATAGATGTTACAAATCATCATACCCAGGTTCATTAACATAATAATATCGAAATACTTACATAAAAACCAGAAGTTTGTCAACAATAGTGTTACAACTGCTAAAAACGTCCACACAAAGTTAACTGTAAAATACTTGCATAGAATTTGGGTGGTCCTTGTGGCACAATTGACACATAAGATGAGGCATGACGAGTCTGCTTAATTCACTTTCCTGGACATTTATGATCAATCCTGAACGTAATCGAACGTGCGTACAGTTGGTAGACATCAAGTCTCGTACGTTTTTCTAGCAACGTAAGACTTCTGTAGCACATGCGAATCCGCGTATTATGTCTCTATGATTTGTCATAATATAGGGATAATCCATACAATAAACCATGAATATACACTACAAATAAATACCACTCTAATGTAGCCCTCATAATATAGTTAGAGCATAATCTCACGCCATTTATGGCTTTAGGTAAATACACAAGACAGATACACAGTTAATTACAGCGACGAAACATATCCAAGGTGTTCTACAAAAATTTAGAGCATTTAAGGATACTCAAATGGATAATGACAAGAAACAAAAACACATACTAGCACATTAAGCCAAGACAACAAATAAAGAGAGAACTGCATGATTCTCTCATAAATTTGATTATTGGTGCGGCACAAGAAAAGAGAGATCACAGTGACCGCTAATCAAGCCGTCGTAGCTTGCAAACTGATACTCAGCAGCCACAAATTATGCGACGAGCAGATATAGAAACCATTCAAAACTATAACAACTTAACTAATTCGCAAATAAGGCTTACTAATATATTCACTTGCCTAATTTAGGAAATTATCCAAAAGTATACTGACAGCTATGCCTTAGTGATTATTATAGTTCCACAACCAAATGAATTAACTCCATCTAGCAAGTGACACATATGTAACCAATCCAACTTTACACTCTAAAAGCAAGCATACAAACACGATCTGGTTTACCTGTAATGTAAAGTGCAACTTGTGCACACACCGTTATCAAAACTCAACAAGAGAGACCTAAGTAAACCTAAATTAATGAGCGATTAAAAACTCCTCACGAACTGTCTTCTCTAAATTATCGTATCCAATCACATCAAATACTATCTGCTAGATTTAATAAGTACCCTACATATTCACAAATAAATTGTAAGAGCGAGTGGGGATCTTTAGCACCAAAGTTTTTTTAAAAATTAATAAGGAGTCCTTTGAAAAGCCTCCATTGTTTCGATTAACTATTCTCAAAGACGAAATCAAAAGCCGTACTTCTAATATTTCTTAACTATATAGGTGTAAATGGTTACTGTAGTGATAATCTAACATAGAATCACAAAGCATTGATATTATTCTAGAAAATAATATTCTATACCACAATTAGATTTCCTTCCAGTATCACACCACCCAACCAAAATGAATACGGCCAGTTCCCATCATAACTGTACAAAATTTCAAATCTAGTTTCAGCATCTTCCACTATACCAACTAAGTCTTATTTTAACGATCTCCTTCTACCAAGGGTTGAAATTCTCGTGCTTAATTAGATAAATCCCAACTACTTTACATTACAAACCAATTGGTAATAGCATCCGCGACGAAGGAATCTATGTAATCAAGACATGAGTCCAAACACAAACAGTATAATGACATGAATAACTCCCTTAATCTTAACATTCGACAAGGTCAATTTGCAAGATCAACATCTTATTAATAATATACACATTACGGAATTACCTTAAACCATTATATATAACATGTCAAAAATAATGAAACAGCAACTATATTCCCTAATAACAACTTAAATTAAATCTCCACTTTCCTGTACATATACGAATAAGTCTAGATACTATGAACATATAAAACACACCTTTCACAACCACAATCTTTACACAACAAATTGTTCTAACACAAATAACCACTTAAGTTGAGCTTCAACTATATCCATACATATACTATTTCTTAATTTCATATCTACCAAAATAACAATACTCTCAATAACTGAGAATAAGCCACCAAAAAATCAAACACCATTCCACTCCCCCCCCCCCCTCTCTACTCTTCTCTCCACGCCTAATGGCAGTATAACATCCCAATAACAATAAAGTATACCCAAACACACAAAAAATCTAGAAAGTACACTTCAAACCTAACACATCCTAGAGAATGGAAATACGGCAGTAAAAAAACCAACTCACACTTACTGATAGAATTAACACATGAGAATAGACTATAAGTATTCTCGAAATAAACCATTTCTCATGAACTTTAATCACAATAACAGGATTTTAAAATAATTATCTCGTTCTAATTATTATACAATTACCAATAATAAACAAAATAATAGGAAGCACACCATTAAAGAAAATGAACGAAATTTAATCCAAAATTTTCAATAGCGAGGATCACAAGTGAAACATGAATGAGAGCAAATACAATAAGCTCAATAAACATAGTCATAACAAAACCACAAAACTAAGACATCAATAGAAGTAAGTAGTATGAAAAGAGAGGGTAGGTAGAAGAGCACCTGAACTCTTTAGAGGGAGAAGCAACAAATGTACCTAAGTTTACCAGTTGAAATATAGCCAATTGGTTGGTCCATTATAAAGCAGTGCCCCTAAAGATGGGGGCAGTATTATAAAAAATAAAAAAAATTAAATTTGGGACCATATAAAGCAACAGTCTGCCAAAGAGGAGCAGTATTTGACACAATATCCAACTCTTAGCGCAGTGTAAAACCATCATCAAGGAGAACACATTAAATTAGCAGTGACGATGTGCGGAAAAAATGGAAAGACAAAGACTTTGGCATAGAAAATAGGAATTTACCCAAAACCCACTTTCAATTCATGAAAACAAAAGTAACTCCTCGGTCTGACTAGAAGCCCATCATATCACATTTATGTATAAGGCAATGCACGACCAATGCTCGGAGTGGTGAAAGTGATCAAGGTGCCCGAACTGAGAGAGCCATACCCAAGAATGCGATCTGTAAGTTTCAGATTTTGGCAGATCATGGCCCAAGAAACAACGACATGTCATCTTTTGTCGCAATGCACCTCAAAGTGCATGTACAAACACACTTTGGCTGCGTTCCAACGTGGCTAAGCAGCCCATACACCCACGATTTGAAAACTGAAATGACGGTGTCTATGAAAAGGTATGGCCAAACGCAACAAAATATACGACTGCCTGCGCGGCGTAATTCCGCCTTGAACTCCTAGCTACCATGCCTAAGCAACTCAATTGCAGTCTCCCAAGTGGCTAAAGCTAAGTATTAGACTACTTTAAGGGTAGGCCATGGGTGTTAAGACCCAACACCTAAGCTAGCTCTAGCGTGCCCCACCCAGTCATATATCTACAAACCATAACCCATAGACGCTTTCTAGATTAAAGCCTAAGAATAATGCAGCTTGCTATTATGCGCAACGTCTAATGAAAATTATTCACGTCACACCTTTAATCACCTAAACAATAAACATCCATATGCTGGATTTTCTTGCTATTCGTTTCAAAGCAACCAAAACCCTACTCTTCTACGCTTGAAAACAGCACAAGCGAAAGCTCCTCAGAGCTGTAACCCACAAAAATAAGCAAATGCATGCCGCGCGACTCTAACAATGTGAGCAAATGGAGAGCGCAGGTAATGAGAAGCAAGAGCCACCAAAAACACACACGAAAAGTGCGGCGGAACTGCGGTTATTGAAGAACAGCGTTTCTTGAGGCGACAGAGATTAGTTGGTCAGGGAGCTTCCATGTCCACCTTTATACGCGAAGGCAAGGTAGGCAAACTAAGGGATACCCTGCTGTATATGGATGGCCGACCGAGACCCATAAGTCCAAGATCCGACTCCAGCGACCCAAGACGGAAGAGGGAAACACAGCTTTAGAGCCAAGTGAAGTCAACTTACCTTCCATATGGGGTGGACACCAAGGAAAGATAAGGACCAAACATATTAGCTTAATGGAAGACATGTGAGTTAGAGAAGCCAAGAGAAGTCAGTATGCTTTTGTGGATTGTCAGTTAGTTACTCATTTATGATAGCGTCAGTTGCACTGCCGGAAATATGGGAGTTGATAGCTTATATTGGAGGAGCGATCCTATTTTTGGTAATACTCGCATGGAAACCAATAACAATTCCCATATAGAGTTTATGAAGATGATGATAAAGTAATCGCAGAAGGCAAACAATTGAGGAAGAGGAATGCTCTAACATGTTTAAGAGATTCGCCTCCCATAACCCACCTACCTACGACGGAAAACCTGACCCAACTGAGTTTGAAGAATGGCTTAGCGATATGGAAAAGCTATTTGATGTGATGCAATKCTCAAATAAGCACAAGGTGAATTTTGYCGTCTTTTATCTGAAAGGACAAGCAAACCTTTGGTGGAAGAGTGCAAAGGCAATGCAAAGTGAGCCCGACTTCGGTTGGGTAAAGCTGAAACAGGCTATGAGAAATCAGTTTTACCCTCAATCCCTGCAACTGCAGATGGAATCGGAGTTCGTGCATCTTAAGCAAAGGAAGATGTCTATTTTGGAGTATGCTGTGAAGTTTAACGAACTTTCTCGATTCGCACCAGACATGGTTACCACTGATAGGCAAAGGATGAATCGCTTTGAGGATGGATTGAACCTTGACCTGTGCGAGCGCCTATCTTCTTATCTAAGCAACTCGTACCAAGAATTGTATGATCGGGCTATCAATGTGGAAAGGATGATGAAACTCTGAGAAGAGATACTCGAAAATCCAAAGAGGAAAGGAGAGAATTTTGATGGAAATTCGAGCAATGGTTACTATAAGAAACCAAATGTTRRAAACTACGGAGAAAACAATCAACGCTTTAGCAGGCCTCCAGTATGTACCAAATGTGGGAAAGTTGGTCATATTGAAAGGGATTGTCGAACTGGTACCGGGCACTTTTATCGTCGTGGGAGTAAGGAACACAAAGTTAGGAATTGCCCCCAACCACTAAAAGACAACGGGAATGGACAAGCTGGTTCTRATCGAGGCAATGGCGGCAATGGTAACTTCAATCATTATCTTCCGCGTAAAGCACCCCGGAATGGAAGGGTATTCATGATGTAAAAGAGTATACCCTGTGGGTATGCCCGTTTGTGGGTATGCCCTGTTTTGCTGCCCCTTRTGGGTATGCCCTGTTTYGCTGCCCGTTTGTTGGTATGCCCTGTTTCGCTGCCCCTCGTGGGTATGCCCTGTTTTGCTGCCTGTTTGTGGGTATGCCCTGTTTCGCTGCCCCTCGTGGGTATGCCCTGTTTCGCTGCCCGTTTGTGGGTATGCCCTGTTTCGCTGCCCCTCGCGGGTATGCCTTATTTCGCTGCCCGTTCGTGGTATGTCCTATTTATGTATAAATAGATGATGATGGTCACGCGCAGCGATACTTAAATATGAATGGATGTAAATGATATATGAGGAATTGTTTAATGAATAATTATGATAAAGTAAAAAGCTAATGTGGTATTTTATTTTACATTCATTTGATTTCATTGAAACCTTTATTAAATGATCTTCAAAAATGGTTACTCAATGTAAAGCTCTCCCATGTTTCCAAATCAAATCGATTGAAAACGAATGTTACTTGTTAAGGTAGTTTCACTGGCCTGGTCTCGACACGATGTTTGCTTGTTTTAGGCTACGGAAGAGGGAACGGGATGGATTAGTGTGAGGACGACAAGTTAGATCGGCCTTTCAATTCAATAAAGTAAAACTTCACTTTAGATAACTGTTTTGTACTTAAATCTCATAGTTAAACTTTAGAATTTTTGATTGTATCAGACTATTTATCTATTTACACAAGACTTTGTTACTATTAATCTCAATAGTTTTAAGTTTAATTTATGCGCTTGGTTTGCTGAATGGAGAAACGCAGCATGTCCGTCCAGACATAATCTTAGATTTTCGCTGCTTAAAGAGTTAAGGCTAAATCAACTTAGATAAACGAGTAAAAGTCAAGGCGTGACATGCCGTCATCGATCCATGTCTTGCAAATGGTCCTTAAGAGTAGCTTCTTCGAGTTTGTGACCGTTGCTACATGGTAACTTGCAGTATTTGTTAGCGTCCTACTTTGTAAACATTTCTTTTTCCACAGGAGGATCGGAGATGGGCTCATTTGGAGTGATCAGCCTTGACTAAAGGAGTCTTTCAAATGCTTGGGTTTAAGTCATCCCAAGCGGTGGTTGCCATTGCCATTATTGCTGCCTGTAGTTGTTGTTGGATGTTTCACGATATTGATGCTTGATACACCCTTGGAGTTGTAAGTGCATCATTCTTCTTGTTTTATACGACGTGGATGGTGGGCTTTGCATCTCAACCATGGCGTCATGTTCTTCACCTATTGGTCGAGGCGAGGAGTAAGCTATGTCTTCGGTGTCTGCTAAACTAGAGAACGAGAGCCTTGACTTCAGAATGGGCTTTCGAGAGACCCGACCCTTAGGAACCGTGGAGATGACTTGTTGTTCACCTTGAACTAAACGAGCCCCATGTCTACAAACCCAAACTGGTGGTGTGTTTGAACTTCACCTTATCCTGTTTGCACATGGAGCAAAAGTTAAGTTCCATGTTGGTTCTCTGTTTTACAATGCATGCCTTTGGGGTGATCATTCCCTTGCCTATAACTTGACTCAAAATGAAAAAAAAARCATGAACGTCAAAAATTCATCTTTCGCCTTATTTATTTTTCATTCTTTTTTTAAATTTTTTTTTTTGTTTTTTTTCGAATTTTTATTTTTTTTCAAAGGAGAAGATCTAAGTTTTGACGTCCGTTTACGTATGACACGACAAAGACGCAATGCCTAATGATTCTAGCTTACAACCATTTCGACATTACGACACCTAAATAATGATCACCGTGCTATATGAGGACTATTACATGATTCGTACATGGCTCGTATGTTTTAAGTATGCTAGGGTCCTTAGTCTAAAAGCACGTAGCACGTTGTCACACTAACATGAGCCCTATATGCAAAATGTAAAAGGAAAAGTCCARCYACCTAGAGTCAATTGCTAGTCCGAGTGTTCAAGAGGGTCTCATGATTAGGCTTAGAACGATCCTTAACACATCCAGCCCACTATGATGATCAGGAAAGGTCTAAAACATTACGACTCCATAGTGCACTCGGCTGAGCGTCATGGTGGGGGAGGGCGTCAAGCTTAAGAGTTGGTTACATATGTAGTACACCAACGCCAACCTTAAGCGAGTCCCTCGGTCTTGTTTCRAGTGTATACAGAATTCAGATACATAAAGTTGTACATTATACAAAGTACTCCATTACTTGATAGAAGAGCACGACATGATAACTCAGATCGAGACTAGAATTTTGATCCCAAAAAGTATTGACTACTCATTATCAACTCTCATGGCTACACTAGCTCCAACATTGTATCCTCCCATGAAGAGCACAGCTATAACTCCCATATCAAGGCAACCAAAGTATCAAACCAGTGATTATTAACACGGAAGCCCAACAGTCCTCACACACAAGGAGAGCGAGCTCGGTCGCAAGCTTATACTTGACCAAAACAATCAAAATATGAACCATCATAATATGTTCAGTTTATGATCATTAGCTAGCGATAAGCTTGAACGGCTCCATGTGTTAGTAAACAGTTAAAAGAGGAGGGGGTATTGTTACTTGTTTACACACTTGGATACGAGTATACAAAAACATCATTGCTTGAAACAGTTTATATTGAAATGTATGTAATGAAATTCAGCTACATCTAAGTTTTTTTTTTTTTTTTTTTTTTTTTTTGACGAGCAGCTACATCTAAGTTAATGTTTCAGCATTTCAATCAGTCACAACTCACAATTCTGTTGCTACTTCACACCAAATTAACAGCAAACATCCAATGAAATGGAAATAGCATTACACAATTGACTCAAATTAAAATTTAAAAGTACAAATGCCAACATAAACAAATACAAGTATGGGATGTCATACAAATAGAAGTATGAAGTATCATACCAAGTATCTAAATATACATAAACTCACCCCCACGAACAGCATTAGCAGCACCCCTTCTTTCCTCCTCAAGCTCCTTCTCCCTCTCTTTCCAGCTCTCATACTTATGATCATCAGTCGGCAGCTCATGCCGACATATCGGACACGAATTGTGCTCATCCAACCAAGGCTTCAAGCACGGTGGATGAAACACATGCTTACAAGGCATCTCCTGCATTTGATCGCCTACTCTCAATTTCTCCTTACAAATGCAACATTCACCACCCTCTTCCCCAAACTTATTCTTCAGCATCTCATCACTCTCAACTTTGATCACAGGCAACTTCTCAACCACCTCCTTACTGGCAGGTGGCGCAGCACGACGGCCCCCAGCACCTACCCCCTCCATTAATGGCAGAAAGTCCTCGAGATTCTCCATCATCGACACGTCCAAACTCTCCACTAAGCTCCTCATTAAATTGCTGATATTCTCATTCTCGCTACCGCCATTGATGTTCTCAGCGTTTTGCRACTGCGAAGCGAGTGCGGTTAACAGATTCTGCTGAACAAGCCAGTTCGGTTGAGGAGGCTCTTGATCAACCGTAAGATGACCTTCAAACAAATACCTTCCATTATTGCTGCTATTACGATTTACGCCATTTTCGTCACTGGTTTGATCATTGATAGATTGGCGAATGGAGGAAATACAGGATTTGAGGTGCGATTTTTCGGCGGAATTTACGATGACGCTTTCGGCGAGCTCGAGGAGTTCGACGCCGGCGATGAGGTAGGCAGGGAAGGTGTAGCGTGTGCGGACGACGGTTGCGACGCGACAAACGACGTCGTAGAAGGAACTTCGGACAGTAGCGGAGGAATTCGGGTATGATTCGATTAACAGCTTTTTGAGGGACGAGATTGCGGATTCGAAGGACTGTTTTTTGTTTAATTGGGATCGAAGTTGTTGCAATTGTTTGGTGAGTTCATCATCGGACAATAATGAAGAAGAAGGTTGAGATGTAGTCGATGATGTCATGGATAATCGATTGGCGAGCAGCAAGTGAAAATGAACCCTAAATTGAATTGGGGATTTTGGAATTTCGAAGGGAAATCAGGTGAGATAATAGGATAAATGACTTGGTTGAAAAGTTTAGAAGACGAAAAGAATAATTTGAAAATGAGTAGAATTGTACGCATTGCCTATTTGGTATATATGGAGGACAGCGGGGAGATATGGCGGATGGGGTAAATTCGCAATAGTTGCGCTTTTGATTTCTTGCCCAAGGGGATAAGCCAACTAGGCGTAGGCACTAGCCAACCGACCTCATGAAATGTATCARTGTGTTTTCTTGTTGGACAAACATTACTACATATACTAAATAGGTTTAACCATTTTTCACACAAGGCTTATCTTAGACCATTAAGATGCAACGAGGGGGTAACGACGACAGAGAATAGACAAGGTGCTCTGTTTTTACCGGAGGAAGAGAGGGGTGAAAATGCATGCTAACAAGATGCTACTGTTCCCGCTCTTTAGGATTACAGATTTGTAGGTAAACTTAGTAATGTACGGAGTATTTCAATAACTCGATACAGCAGGAAACATAAGAAATTGGACTGCCAAGAGTTTGTGCAACATGATAACAAAACAAGAGACCAATCTTATACCTAAACTTTTGATTAGAAATGATACCCACCTACACAATGCTGCAGTTGTATTACAAGTGTGTCAAAATTTTGCTCAGACATTAATAGAAAGCAAACGGTGATTCTAAAGTTATACAAGAACCGATAATACTGAAATCCAATTTTCTGTTGTCTTTGATATAGAATTAGTTGCCTTCTGATTCTGCTTCAGTCTGGCTAAAAATAGCTTTCTTCAGCAAAATAAAATCAAACCAAGTTCATTATGAGACTCGACAGAGACCTTATACCCGATCTTTAGTCTTTTTGTAGTGCCCGATTAATTGGTTCTTGAAAGAATTGAAGAGCTATGAATATTGCTTCCTGTTTCACAAAGGAACAAAGTTTTATAAGCAAAATTTAATGACTAGAATTATCCCCATTTAGTCCATTCCCTTATGAAAAAACAAATATTGATGATGGACGACGTCATTGGTTACCTCTGATCTAATTGTACGGCTCCCTTGATTGGGGCATAAATTCAAATATGAATGGAAGACTGAATRTGCCTCTTTTCCCTGTTGAAATTGTAAGATACATAATCAGAATGAACCCAAATCAATAAAGCTTAGATGAACTATGCAACAAGAGCATTGATTAGGAGGAAAAAAAACTCCAGAAAAATGATTTTACCGCTTCCCTTTCTAGGTTTTTTTAGAGGATGTGGAAAATAATTTGGTATTTGTACAACGCCCAAGGATGGAAAACACTATTCTTTTGTAAGGGAAGCAATACTCCCCCACCACCCACCCTCTAATCGCTTACCTTCCTTTGTCTCTTGAAGGGAAACTACTCACTCTGCAGCAGCGGTTTCCCCTAGAATATGCTTGTAGGCTCCATTTGGAAGAGCGTAAAATATTTTTCATGAAAAGTATTTTTCACCCATATCCAATTTTACATTGTTTGGTAAAAAACCATTTTCCATGAGTTAAAATTTTCTTATAATGATAGAAAACCATTTCCCTTCCAAAATGAAAGGAAAATAGTTTCTTTCCATCACTTTTTTACATGCAACCAAACAATAGAAAACCGTTTTCCATTGAAGCTCCATTTTGGTAGGCGTATTCAATGTAAAATGATTTTCATGGAAAACATTTTACAAGGGRAAACAAATTTCATGGAAATAATTTTTCATTGTTTGGTTTGTATGTAAAAAAATGATGGAAAATATGGAAAATAAAGGAGAATGCAAGGAGGTAAWGAGAGATGAGTCTACAAGAGATGGAAGGAAAATAGTTTTCCCTCATATTCGAAGGAAAATAGTTTTACACTCTTTTGTTTACCAAACAATGCAAAATTGAAAAAGGAAGAAAAACACTTTTCATTAAAAAAAATTAGGCTCTATCAAACAAAGCCTAAAAGGAGCCATGAAAATCATTTTACATTGAAAATATTTTACACTCAACCAAAAGGAGCCATAATGGACAATCATTGTCAACAGACATGTTTTACTTAGTAGCCCTAGTAAAAAAGGAACATCGACACTTTCATCCCCATATTCCAGTCAAACCCACAAATGGTGATGTCATTAAGTTAATGCTTGAAATCAATGATGAAAGAAGTAACAAGTAAGCCACAATGCACTCATCATATCAATACAGAACTTACCTTTAAATTCTTGTCCTTGTCAATGCACTCTTCCAAACCCGCAAGTCCACCAAATGCAATCAAAAGGTGCCTAAATGGAAACAAAATGTGTAAAGTTTGCATAATCTCACAAGTAACCAGATACATCACTACATGAGATGGTACAATACAACTCTTGAATGGAATCGAAAATCTACAAGAATCACTGTCAATAACTACAACTGTAGTCCAATTAAACAAACTGCTTGTCACAAATTGCATGACATGAAACCACTGATAGAAGATAGAATATTATACAAACCGATTCGGCAAGTCCAAATCAAAACAGAAGATGGATCTATGAATCAACAAATTACCTGAAAGTAGGTATAGAAAGCTCGGATGATTTGACARCTTGACCGTGCTCTGATGTTCCAATCACATAGTCGTAACCACCCTATACATAAGAAAAGCATTCAAATACAGAAGAACAACAAACTAATGAATTTCCATTACTAGTTGAACAACCATAATCACTAGTACCTCATATGAACAATTCCCAATAACAGAGCTCAAGTTTGGAGCATATCTCACTTTATATCCCCAGTACATTCCCTCTTTCCGAGGAGTATTAGACTCGACAACCTGGTGTAATGTTCCTTCAAAGACCACATCTCTATTATATAAGTGAAGGAGGGAGCAATGGTGTCCCCCCTTTGAAATTTCAATTATGCCCTTTAAACTTAGAAAAATTACACAACACACATTTAATAATGTACACATAAACTTGCCAAAATAATTATTCAATCAATTCAAATATAAGAGATAACTAAATTGTCAATTAATAATCAATCAACGTAAAAAGGAAAGTCTAGCTATCAATTAGAAAAACTTATATCAAACTAATTTAGACAATAAATACTCACTTTATTTAATTTGTTCATCATAATCAATCAATCAAACAATACAAACACATAAAATTTCAAAATTAATCATTATCTCTAATTTGGTTCAAAAGTGTTATTTTTTTTTATTGCTTTGGATGCGAAGGTGTCAATAAAAATTATAACAAATATACTAAAATTATATTATAATATGTTTATTTATAAACTAAGATCATATAACAATGTAAATAATGAGTCTATCAAAATCATTAAATCATTATTTATTCAAGATTCAACCACACAAAGAAAACCATAATAATTTAAAAAATCATTTACAAAAATAACATTTTTGTAACTACATGCACGCATCGCGTGCTTTAAAAATCTAGTGGTATCATAAGCTTAGAAGCAATACACAGACTAGTCTGCAAACAGGATCAAATTAATTTCAAGGATTAGTCTACTTCCTATGTGACCACAAACCTAGTATCATATCACATACGCTAAGTAAGTTGTCAAATAGCAATGCTATAACAGTATAAAATGTATCAAGCATATAATGTCCAATAAAAACATGAAAGAGCTAAATCATCATAATTCATAATCAGAGATGCCAAACGAAAGTTTGATACTTGATGCTCTACTGCAACAAAAGGAAAACCATCACAGCCTTTACAGGCATCAACGACACAAAATCATACAAAAAAAAAACCATCCCTACTTCCAGAAGTTCTAAGTGAAATGAAGAAGTGAAGATAAAACAATGAATAAAAAGGCTTAGACCAAGATCAATACCAGAGCTCAAGTTTTGGTCAGTCCCCATGGCTACAGTGACCCTTATTCCTGGTTCAAGTACTTTATCAATGACAATATTCTGCAACAGAAAAAAAAAATCAATTAAGATGCATTACAAAGACATGATCAATTAGAGAAGTGCAGACAAGTCTATTTTTGAGATTCTTTTGGATCTCACATCTTCAATAACAGAAAACACTCACGTTTTGGGGGAGGGGACTCTTGGCGAGTAACATATAAAAAGTCTTTTTGGCTGCGTCACTGGAAGTCAGATGGTGAATTACAGATGCAATAAAAACTAATGCAATGTTAAACAGCTGAATCCATGAATCACATAACACAAGATGAACAAACTTGCTTTAGTTTCCCCACCCTGCCAAGGTAATTTTTTGTGAAGAAATTCCAGAACTTTCAACCATCAACCAAATTGTTCATCCTGTAACACACAGCCTAGGTGCCAAAATGACAGAAAGGACTCCCCTAATGTTTCAATAACCTTTGATTGACTTATAACTTTGCAAACAAAATTGATTGATAAATATCTATATCTAAAAAAATCAAAAAGACAATAAGGAAAGAATTAGTTCTTGAGATCTAAAGATGCAAAATAAATTGGTTTTAATGAATCATAGTTTCATGGACGTATACTACTTGTACAGAGAAAATGCCAAACAAAATACAAAAGTACACCTCATGAACTTCTGATGAGGTAAAGCATTGGTTCTTTTGTTTTTGAGCACCCAAAAATTGGTTTTTAACAGATACCTATTTACTCAAACAAAATACAGAGTACATGAGATTTTGGCATATTAAAACAAATATACTACCTCCGTTTTTTTTAGTTGTTAGTTAGTTACACTTTGACCAAAAAGCTCTCGCATTTTCGGTCTAACAACAATAAAATAAAAAAAGGAGATAGTATAACCAAGACAGTTTTGAACTTTAGAAATTGTGGCATAGGAGTTTCCAGTTGCCAATACTGTTTTGGGATCTAGATGGCTATTGTACAGATGCACCTATGGTATCAATTTACGGTTAATATGGTATCTTTTCATTGTAATGCATCATACTGCATAATATCCAGCATATACAAGAGCACTGAACCTCCATGATGTCAATACTGGTCAAGATATCTTATTTACAGTACCGAAAGCAGACGACCAGGTTCAGCTAATCCAGTGGAAAGCCAACATGGCACCATAGAGAAAGATTATCTTACCAAGTACGAACCTTGAGCTCATAAAATCCTTAACATATTCATCAGAAACTTTTTTTAATAAGTATTTCAATGGAGTCTTTCAACCTTGTATTCTTTCGGTAATGATTAATGAGTTTGCAGTGAATGCTGAGAAGTAGCTAGGGGCAGTAGACAATCTTCCTTCTCTATGAAGATCTTTGCCAATACCTACATCTGCCGAGAACGTCYGCAGTAAGGTGTGATAGGCTAATAGCTCTATCAGAGAGCAATAGGATGTAAAGGTGAGAATTCAGTTTGGATTGCAAAGAAGGAAAGGAAAGGCAGGGGAGAGGGAGAGAAAGAAAGGGGAAAGGTGAGCTCAATATTCCCTCCCAATTTCTCCAATTTCAAAGAGCTGGGGCTTCATGAAGAGGGAAGGGAAACTGGATCCCTCTCCTTCCTTCCCTCAACCCTTTATCCAAACAAAGAACAATGTCCCCCTTTCTTTTCTCTCGCCTCTTCTTTCATTCTATCCAAAAAAAGTGCTTTGAARGAACCCAAGTACTAGGGAATAACAAACCAATGAAAATGTCAATTGAAATAATTAAGGAGCTGATGTGCATACATGATCTATACAGTGTATACTATAAACAAATGGTAGCAGAGCCCTTTTACTTTAGGTTATACACAAAGTAAACAGTCTAAACGCCAACAGTCTGGCAAATAAGAGAAGATTAATCCTATAACAAAAATGTCTGTTGAGCAAAAGGCATACCTGGTCAAGACCCACATCTACCAATGTACCAACAGAGTTGGGAGCTTTTTCTTCCAATGTTACACCTGTTATGATTATCAAGGCAAGAAAAAGAATCATGTATCAAGTCCAAGAACATAAACAACATTGTCGACATACATATGAGCTAGTGAGTATGCACACGTACATACACACATAGCTTTAGGGCATAGGCTTGACTACAACATTACTTTCAGTCCGTTTACTACAAGTCATATGATTGAAAATTATGACCTGGACAACCAAACAAGAGCTGGATATATTTTGTCAACTTTTCAATTTTATCACAATAGCAATAGGGCTGTCAATTTGGTTATCAAGCTGATTTATTAACTGAATAAACTGCATATATAACTGAATTAACTGAACTGAAATGAACTGTAACTGAACTTAACTGAGTCAAACTGAAACGAATTTAACTGATAATATAAAACTGAAACTGAACTGTAACTGAACTGAACAAACTGAAAACTGAAATTAACTGTTTGAAAACTGAAATTAACTGTTAAAATAAAACTGAAACTGAAATTAACTGAACTGAATTAACTGAACTGAACTTAACTGAAACTGAACTTAACTGAACTGGATTAACTGAAACTGAACTTAACTGAACCGTAACAACTGAAACTGAACTTAACTGAACTGAGATTAACTGAAACTGAACTTAACTGAACCGTAATCAACTGAAACTGAACTTAACTGAAATGAGATTAACTGAACTGAGAGCTAAACTGAACCGTAATCAACTGAAATTGAACTTAACTGAAACTAAAATTAACTGAACCTAATAAAGTAATAAACTAAAACTAAATAGACTAAAACTAAACTACGATTAACTGAACTAAAACAATGAAACTAAATTTAATTAAAATAAACTAAATAAACCAAATAAATAATTAGAGAATTTACACTTTATTAATTTAGATATGTTATAAAGACTAGAGTACATAGCCACTGAAGTGCAGACACAGCTAAAAGCAGAGCGGAAAAGACATGCATATAAACCATAATAAACTGGATATGATGGCTACTCAAACATATATAGACAGCAGAAAATCATCTTGACACACATGATAACTAAAACTGAAGGCGTAAAGAGTAACGACATACATTACCAAAACATTTGATGAATGCTAAAAAACCGACTATGAGTTATTGATATTGATGACAATGAAATATCAACAAGAACCCAAAGGGATACCCAGCAACAGAAGCATCTTACAACCACCACTTTGAACAATTACTCACAACGAGCAAGAAAACTTCACACCCGCAACAATATAGCTAGTAATAACAGATTATTTTTAATGTCAACTTGTCAGCCATCAAAATGCAGACATGATTAAATTGAAGTAAAATGCAGACATGATTATTTTTAATGACATGATTATTTTAAGAACCCTAAAATCTAACCTCAATATAAGAACCCTAAAATCTTGACAACACTAATAACTAAAAACTCGAATCAATCCCAATTCCAACTCAACTGAATTGAAACCGAACCAACATAAAACAAACCAACGCGAATTGACTCAATCGATATCAACCAAACGGAATTGAACTCAATCGATATCAACCAAATTCGAATTGAATTGGTTGAATTGAATTATGGTTTATAGAATTGTACTAAACTAATATCATCCAAAACTGAATTGAACTAATCTCAACTACTGAATTGAACTGAAACCGAAATCGATAATCAAATTGATCTGATCTTGGTTCAATAATTGAGCTAACTTGAAATACTACCAACCAAACCCGAACCAATCCCAATTCAACTCAAACTAAATTCAACATAAACCAACATAAAACAAACAAAACTGAATTGAACTCAATTGAAATCAACCAAATTCGAATTGAATTGAGTTGAACTGAATTATGGTTTATTGAATTGTACTAAACTAATATCATCCAAAACTGAATTGAACAGAATCTCAGAACTGAACCGAAACCGATCAAAACCGAAACCAAACTGAACTAAATATTAGTACAAGCGATTGATCTGAACCGAAATGAACCCAAACTGAACTGGATTGAATTGAATAACGTCTTAACTGAATTGAACTTAACCGATACCAACCAAAACTGAACCGAACTGAACTTCGTTTTAACTGAATTGAACTAAACCGATACCAACAAAAACTGAACTGAACTGAACCGAACTTCGTTTTAACTGAATTGAACTGAACCGATACCAACCAAAACTGAACTGAACTTCGTTTTAACTGAATTGAACTGAACCGATACCAACCAAAACTGAACTGAACTTCGTTTTAACTGAATTGAACTGAATTGTACTAAACTGAACTGTTTCAATCCGTCCAAAACTGAACTGAACTTGGTCGAACTGAATTGAACTGTTATCAACTGAACTGAACTGATTTGTCGTTAAACTGAACTGAACTGTATTGAACTGAACTGTTTGGGTTCAACCATAACTGAACTGTTGATCCGAATTGACAGGCCTAAATAGCAATACGATTTTCTTCACTTTATTTGTTTGCTGATCGTAGTCAGTTAGTCACCTCTCCATGACCCATGCTACCATAACAATATGGGATGATTCCACTTTAACAACACATATTAGTATCAGCAAGATCATCTTCGTTATACTCTCCTCTTTACGGGATTTTATTTCCCAATTTTACCAAAATTAGTAATATAAATAGCGCAAATATGGCAGACATATTGTGTATACTGTATAGAGAACACACAAACCGATACAAACAGTTCATAGTTCCTACATAAGTTGAGATAATAAATCCCTCTTTCTAAGAAGTTATTCAGGAAAAGGAGACAGCTCAATTAAGAATYGCTAAACATACCACAACACATCAAAAGAACTGTTTATAGAGAAGAAACACCCCTACCTTCTCTATATGAAGCCCATTCATGCTTACGAAGATGATGAGGCGCATCAAGAGGGGGCAACAAGCCCTGACCAAAACATCAGCAACACAAAAACAAAATTAAAAATCATTGACAAAACAAACAATCAAACGAGCAACATCAACATCAAACATTGTGACAAACTCAGAAATGAGAACAATTCAGCGAAAAAGATCTCACCACAAATCTCAAGCAACTATGTCTCGAAAAAAGAGTCCTCCTAAGATATTGTGGTGTTTCAAGGTATCTCAAAATTCTTATGAAAAACGCCGCATTACTTCTATCAGCTTCTGAAGTTCCCACAGTAGAAGGATCGTCATTTGAAGTACCATTATTGTCAAATACCACAATCTATATATTCATATAAAACCAAATTAAACATCTAATTACCAAAATTCTTACTAAATTAGGTAATTATAATAAGAAAACTAACCTCGTCAATTCGATAAATTGTCGCCGCACGAGCAATTTGTCCGGCTAGCTGGAAAAAAAAGCACCCCAAAAATTAAAGAGAAATGTTTGAAAATTGTAATAAAATATCAAAGTAAGATAAAAAGGGGGAAATACCCGAGTAGCTAGTTCGTGAGATTGAGCATTTCCAATGATTGTGCTAGGAATAGCGATGCTAACAGTGGGTAAAACTTTGTTTTTCTTCTTCTTATTCTTCTTTGATTTTGATTTTTCTGAGTTTTGGGCGCCATTAATGAGCTCAGAAATWTCATTTAATGGTTTTTCTTCTTCTAGTTGCTGTTCGTGTTTTCTTTTCTTATGCTTCTTTTTCGTTTTGGTTTCTGCAACTTCTTCGAAGTTGTTGGTGGCGCCATTGATGACCTTCGAAGCAACATTCAAAGTTTCATCTTCTTGTTGTTGTTGAAGTTCAACTGGGGCTTGGGATGTTTTCTTTTTCGCCATTTTGGCGCAGGTAGGAAGAGGTTTGTAGTTGTGTACTTGTGTTGGGGTTGTGGGTTTTCCGGAACTATTATACGGAGTACGAAATAACGAAGTAGTATTATAGTATTATACACGGTCAAATGATCAAATAGGTATAAAACCTTTTCATCACTTGAGTATAAAAATTAGGAAAAATTAACAGGTATAATSCCACTTTTGGTGGGTCTTTAAAAAATAAACTCACCTTTGAATTATTTCAAAATAATCCGACCTTTTAGGTGGATCTTCCAAAAATGTACCCTAACCGGTTGGTAACCAGTTTTTACCTGTTGATTAGGTTAATACGACACGTGTCAAGTTGTCATTGTTTTTTAAATAAATTAAACTTAAATTATCTAAAAAATTGCTTTTGAATACGTAGAGGCTAGAAGCAGCAGGCAAATTAGAAGGAGAGTAGCAGAATCATAGTAGCAGAACTGCAAGGAAGAACACCGCAAGAAGATGCGACCACCACGGATGGACTGCGACGGCATGTCTGTTAGATCCACGTTAGAAGATACAACGGCCTGTGGCAGTGGACAGAAAAAAGAGAGACGGCTTGGGTAGTATGCAAGCAGCGACATGGCATCTGGAAGACGCCCAAGAAACAGAGGAGGCAGAAGGACGCACTGCAACGCTCATCGGGTTCGCAGTAGACCGTAGACGAAGAAGAAGAGCAGCCTTTATGGCCATACTTGACTAGCACCAATCGGGCAGCCCGTGGACAAGGAAGCAACCACCGTAATCGTGAACCGATCAATTTGCAACATAAGTCTATAATCATTAATCTTCACTTCAAATCGATTTACTCATCAATAGTTAGAACATATAGTACTATTATCATAGGTCTTTTTTGTACGACGCATGAAATAAACAATATATAGTACCATTCAAATTTATAATTGGCACACAAATTTAACTTTTCCATAATGTTGTTAGTTGCACAGATAAAATGAAACCATCGAAGATGGATGAAATTAAAACCATGATCAATAATTAAACCATCGACACGAGTCTGGATTGTGGGAATTGGACTGAGCAAGGTAGAGGTGTGAGAGAGGTAGAGGAGAGAAAGATAACAGGTCGGAGGGGAAAGAGCAGAGTGAGATGAGGTTTTTAAAAAAAAGAAAAATAAAAAATTAATAAGATTTTACCGTTGAAAAGGTAGGAGGTAATCGGGTGTATTTTGGAGACACACCTTAAAGTCGGATTTTGGATAATCCAAGGTGGTTATTTTGGAAGACCCACCAAAGTGGGATTATACCTGTTAATTTTTCCTAAAATTAACACATGCGACATTCGGTATATAAATTACATTGGAGATACTATTCGAATTTCGCTTTTATTGGAATGAAGCTCACACATTACCCTTGCCCGCAATATATACCACCACCACCAAACTACCTTGAAACCACCGTCTTGACCCCATGCAACCACCCAGGCCACTACTAACCACCGTCTTCACCCCACGTAACCACCCTCGATTTTTTTTAAAAGCCACCCAACGCCTTGGTTGGGACGCCCAGCCAAGGCTGGGGTGATTTGAAGTCCAACAAAAAAAGGGGTGGCGCTTGGCTAGGCGCACAGCCCTAGCATGGCATGCATCCATGGCTGGTGCGCCTAGCCAAGGCGCCCCCCTTTTTTGTCGATCTAAACCCTAAAAAAAAGTTTTACTTGGTTGTGGTGGTGGTTGTTGTGGTAGGTGTGTTGAGTGGTGTTGTCGATGGTAGGTGCTTGGTATGGTTGCCGATGCTGTGTGTGGATGAGGTGTGAAGGTTGTGTGGGTTAGGGAGGGAGAATCAAAGAGGTATTCGAAGTTCACATGAAATGTGGATTTCGATTCCAGTAAAAGCAGACTTCGAATAGCAATCCAGATTACATTTTGACAGCAAATGCACTTAATTGGTCGGATACAAATGTGAACCTCACGCACACAAATGTCGAGTATTGACCCAATTATTTACATTTTCTTTTTATTTATTTTTCTTATTCCTTCTTTCAATTTCGCTTTCATTTAGTGCTAATTTATCTCTCAACCACAAACTTCCTTATTTTTTTTATTTAGTCTAAACTTTCTTTGCTTTAATGAAGAAATAACGTATCTCCCACCTGCTATATGAATATTTTTGTGTTTGATGTAATCAAAATCGGTTTTTTGCCCCATGAAATTGCCATTTCATGGAATTTTTGTTTGGGTAGAGATGAAAGAAGGTTAAGAGTGGTGATGAATGGAAACATGAGAAACTTCTATTCCGATACTAATAATTTACTTTAAAATAAATAAAGCGCGCCGTGAGAATGACATTTGCACTAGACCAGTTTTAGGTTCAGTTTTCATCGAATGCAATTTTTATACCCAAAGTCGCATTGTGCTAATTTATACCCAAGTGGCAAGGGTGTATTTGTATACCTTTTTGGTCATTTGGCCTTACATACACCCAATACAGACGAGTAGTACTAGGTGTTAACGAGCCAGCTTTACATTTTGCAGCCTTAAAAATCAAGTTTAAATTACATTACAGTTCTATTGGAGTGCGAAGGCTATAGCAATATAATGACTTTCTTAAAACATGCAATAGTTGATAGTTATGATTTTTTTTATYGGGAAATTCCTTCTCGTACCATTGAAATTTTGACAATTCCATTTCATATCATCGTTCGTTGTTTTTTATTCCAAGAAATACCACTGAGTTTATGACATTTCCATTTGATACCAGTAAAGTATAATATGTTCGGCAAATATAGAGTATTTTAGAGACGCAACTCAAAGAATTCACCAATAGGTACTTGTTTGAAGGGCTTTTAGTCAATCCATAATGAAGAATAAAGTATGGGTAAATCCGAAATACTCCTATTTTTCCAAGCATATCACACTTTAATGGCATCAAATGGAAAAAGACATAAGCTCAATGGTAATTCTTGGAATAAAAACAAAACAATGGTAAGAAATGGAATCATAAAAAACTTAATGGTACGAGATGGAATTACCCTTTTTATTTTTGTTAGGGGTGTGTTTTAACAATTTTCTAAGAACATTGCATAAAAGAAGAATAAATTTACGGAAGCAACCCAGCTATGGAAGGTATTCAGCTTTTTTAATCCTAATTTAAATTAAAACACAGTCAGTCAATTAAAAAATTATAAACTTGCTAAACTCTTTAACAATTTTATCTATCATTATCATTACAATAAATATTTAGTGAAATTTAATTATAGAATAATTTTAGGAAATTTTTTTTAATAAAATCGTGCATCACACGAGAACTAATATAGTCAATAATATACTACTGATTTTATCCTAATCCCAACAACAAAAAAAGAAATAAGGATGGTTACTGTTCATATGAACAGTGTGCGATCGGTTTTSCCCCTACTTTATTTGCATAATTACGCGCGTGCCCTTGCTACCATTTTCCCCACCTCATCCTGCTTTGCTCTTTCTTATCCTTTCGTTCATCCATCTTTCTCCTTCATCCTCTTTCATCAAAATTTTGCTCGACATTCTTTCTCTCATCTCTCTCCTCTTCTTAGTTTATCCTCTTTTGGACTGGTCTTTCATCAACATTTTTCCCCTCTRTCTTCTTGTTGATGTTTTGGCTGTTTGTACGAATTTATGATGCTATTGGTCACCTTAACCGCATGCAACCTATGGGACGCCAAAAGGTACTTTCAGGTTCAGATCTTTGTTCGCATTTATTCTCCCATCTTTGTTAAGGGTTTGCTTGATATTTGGTAATTAGTGTTGTGTTTGGGTTTTTTGTTGTCGATTTTCTTAGTCACTGTGTAATTGATTTATTGAAGGTTTGATTTTTGTTAAGCAAAATTTTTTTTGTTGGTGCTGAGAAGCAGAAAAGGGATCCTCTTCATTTCAATATGCTTATGATCGTTTTTTTCTATTGTTTTTTGTTCTAATTTATGAGTTTCAATGCTTTCATGTCATTGCTTGTGAGTTGATTTTTCAGATGCCCTTTTTAGGGTTTTTTGTTTCGATTTGTTGAGTATTGTTTGAATAGTGTTGATACGTTTTTATTGAAATGTGCGATGCAGTTTTTGTGATTTGTGTTAATTTAGTGATGTATGCTGTATAGGATTGCGTATGACTTTTTTTTTAGGTTAATCTGAGAAATAACTCAATTTCTTTGAACCACAAGCCCTTCGATCTTGAAGTTAGCTTAATATCACAAACATGTTTCCATTTACAGGTGACAGCATATGGGCGGAATGGCTTTATGTTTCCCAGACAACATGATCAATCAGGAAACAATACATTAAAATATTTCTTTTCGTGCAGCTGCAATTATGTGACTTGAGATACCAGAGAAACTCTCTAGTGTGCATTGTGAAAGACCTTGAACTTCTCCTCACGGTGACAAACTGAATAGGGGAAGAGGATTAACTTAAGCGTGGCAGAGCAACGCATTCAACTTGTTGTGCATTGTACCAAGATGCTGATATTTATCTTCTATATGATCCTTTCATGTTGTTGATGACACACTACAACTAGCCTCTTCAATGTAACTCTTTTGACTTAACCTTTAAAGTTTAGTTTTCTCAAAGTGTTTAACTTAAAATTGACATCTGACTTTCTTATTGATGAAGGAATATGTTATTGAAGCTCTTCAGAAAGACGTGCTGCTTGTAACACACCAAGTTGATTTTCTCCCAGCATTTCATTATTGTTTGTGAGTCTTCCATCAGATTGTAATCATCTTTCTTAGAATGAGTGCTTGAAGTTCTTAAAATTCTTAATAGTTCAAGCGACAAACAAAGTTTAAACATAATTTAGAATTGCTTGCTAAAAATCGGTTCTGTTTGTAGCTCATGTCAGATGGGAATCTTTGTGCAGGCCCTTATGACGAGTGTTAGCCTTAAGTCCCGGATTTTTGGACCTTGTAAACGCCACACAAAGAGACTGCTAGTACTATTCCAATCCTTTTCGCGCAACCGAATTGGAAAAATATTGCCGTGATTGGAGATTGGTACGCTAAAGAGCCACTCGGTTAGTGTTATCGAGAAAAACCCTTTGTTTTGCAAATATAAGTTTGGCATTGTAGTATATGAAATATGATTGACATTAAATGGTTTGTTGGTGTTAATTTCAGAACTTGAGGAAAACGCCGTGCGAATTGCGGAAAATCTCTAGAATGCAATGGTGTTCTTATCAATGGAAAAAGGACCTTATAAGTTAAAATAACTCTATTCCTGATGGAATTGACTATGAGACTATCAATTTTTCAATCGGGAAATTGATTTTAAGGCATAAGATCTAGTTTTTGATTAATTGTGATATTATTGCCAACTTGACTTACACTTATTCTTTTTCGAGTGTTAGATACCGTACTTTTGTGTTTGCTTTTGGATTACATGGTGACTTTTAGTAATGCAAAGTTATGCCTTCTAGGTGCTTGTTAAAAGTCCTAAGGTGCAGTACCGACTACTTATATGATACTTACTATTATTCCTTTATTTGATTTCACCATTTCATGCAGAAAAGCAAAGCTCCACATCACAGAGAAAAACTTTTACTCATTCCCGCATCAGATGGTACTTCCTCACTATTTAAGAAGTACAGAGATCAACATCCTGAATAAACGAGAAAGGAACAACCAGAGAGACATAAACAGACAGATCTTTTTCCCCCAAATCTCTCTGAACTAGTATTTCCCTGCTTCTTCCTCGAGATACAAAAAGTAGATGCATATAATTGTAGCAGCATCTAAATCTAAAGGATGCAATAGTCAATGATGATGCCTCTATGACCTCTTTGTATGTTGTTTTTATTACTTCCTTCCGTTTCTTTTTTATATCAGACTACTAAATTGGAAAATCTAAATTAATAGCAACAAATGTTTTCTTTCTATTTTTTACATGTATGTTATTTTTCCTATCTCTCTCATGATCACATGCTCCACTTTATCTCTCTATCACTTTCAGTTTCACAATTAATTTTTGCCTAGAGATATGTGTCATGCTAAATATTGCCCTATTAAAAAGAAATGGAGGAAGATATTACTTTTTCATGTTAAAATATGATGATCGTCTGCGCTCTATCTTTGATTTCCTATCTTACATACAAACCGTTGGTTTCATCTAATTGAATTAGTTTTATTTGATCAATGTCCACAAACTATCAAAGATAGTATTCCTCAGTTGATAAACATGATGATATAGATAATTAGTAATGTTCTATAACTTTGTCAACTCTAATGTAAATTACCGCTAGCGTCAACCTGATCTTTGTCATTGGGATTTCATATGTACAGAAGCCCAAAACAATTCTGGAACAAAGAAAGATTAGTGAGTGCTGGTCTTCCTTAGGTTGGAATGACGTGTGAAAACAAGAAAGAGTATTGATTGTTGTGGTTTCAACTTAATCCCTGGAACATTTTTAGCTTTTATTATGACGACTGACTTTTGTGTCTCTTGGAACTCGTTTAGTTTCAATTATGAAGATTGAAGAAAAGATCCATGCCAAAGAGGTGAGAAAAGTACCATTGCGACCATATTCAAGGTATTTGATCCCTGTTTTATCATGGTTGGATGCTTTTAACTTGATCGTTATTCCGTTAGTATAAGTATGTTTTTGGAAGAGTGTCGAGAAATGTTGCGAGGAGGCCAGGAGATTAAGGCAGCTTAGAAAGACTCGATTGTCTATATGCTTGCACCAATGCCAACATTCAAACAAGAACCTTTTCCAAAGTTTGAACTAAAAAAGGATAGCTTTAATATCGATACCTTGCTGGCATCTTTCGTAACCAAAATATTCTCAATTTAATTATTTTAAGTGCTTTCATCTCTTGTCTATCATTTAAAATATCTTGTTAGAAATACATTAAATACTTTCAATCTGAGAACTGAAAAATGTTCAATTGTTCGCAAATTTTATGTGTCCACCCCTTGGCTGCAAAGTTGCAATGCTTAATGGATGTGCAAGTTATTCTGTTAAGTGTTGCACTGCAATGCTTGTTTGTGTTATTTAGTTGAGAAGCTTTGTAAGCTTGTACTGATTACCCAATTTTTGTTGAAGGACAGTTGTACTGAACTCATTAAAAAAGAACAACCTCCACTTTAAAGGACATATAATACTGGTAATAGGCTGTCCTGCTTAAATGGAATTATTATTCAAAAAAGAACTGTACTATTCTTCTTGCTATGAATACAACGTTGTTGGCACTACATCACTACTTAGGTTTGCCGCACTCACAGGACATCATGTTGACAGTAAAAAAATTGTTTTTGTTTATTTCTGTTGAAATTGATATGARATTTTGAGTCCTAATGAACTTCCAGGTTCGTAGAATCTGTAGGATAGAGATAAGATGACARCCGCTTGTTTGCGCAAGTAAACACTATTGGTTATATCAAATCCCCATAATTGTAACTTATTTTAATCTTTCCTCGGAAAAAGGAGTTTATAATGGTGTTGGGGCTTGGCCACTTTTGCATCATGGTTCCCTTGTATCGGGGTTTTTAAGTCTTGAAGAGTTCTATTATCATTACTTACAGGAAAGTTTATTTACAAATTCATGAACCGCTTTTGAATAATTTAATATGCTCATAACTATTTCTTTTTGTGAATCACATGGTTTAATTTTGAGTTTGTTGTATTGCATTTTCATTCTTATTAAGAGTATGATATTAGCAAATAACTTAATACGTAGTATGTTGTTTTTGCAAATCCAGGTCGTCAAGTCATTGACAGAGAAGGATGAGGGACCGAAGGGGGTGCTGGGTGCYGCAATGGAAGAGTAATGGGGATAATTTCACTCTTGTATTCGTATATGTAATCTCTAATTCTCTATAATGAGTTCATTTCCATTAATCTCTATCTTTTTGTATATTCCCTTTCTTTCCTGTGTAATTTAAGTTCTTGTAATTTGCCAATACCCAGATTTCACTCTTCTATGTGTTAAGGGGTATGTAATTGAAGAATAAATTCTTGTAATATATTTTGGTCTTTTTGGGTACGTGAAATTGAAAAAAATCACTCGAACTACTTTGTGTAATTGAGTATATATTTTTTATAGGTATATTTATAGTTGCTCTTTTTTTTCTTTTTTCTATTTATAATTGAGTATATATTTTTTATATCAATTCTATAAAATTTTGCAATATGATAAGGTGAAACACGGTGCTCTATTTGAATAAAATAACATTTGTCTCAAGTGGAAGATTAAATTTCCTAATATTTTTCATCATAATCTGCGGTGAAAGAATTATGTGAGACAGAAAATAGATTTTCATATGTGGTGTGTGATTATGGCTTGGGCAGGTTAGTGGATGGACTCAAGGATACAAAGGCCTTACATTTGTAGTGGTGAGGGGCCATTAAGTCCCACTACATCGATCAAAGCTTTCCCTTATGATAATCAAGTCCTTGGATAGAGAATCAATGCCAACACTTGATGAAGTGTTATCTTAAGCACATCTTCTAAGAGTAAATTCAAGGGAGTTGTTTTAGAGAAGAAAGATTCTTGACTTTCGATTTATTTCTCTTTCTTGTTTGGTCCATAAATGTTGTTTATATTCTGAATCGAGGGAATCATATTCTAAATTTTATAAAGAATAATGTGTCAGTCCATATTAATTCCTTTTAGTGGATCATTTGGGATTTACAACCTAATTATGTAGATAATAATGTTCTGCCTTTGTGTAATCTTAATTTTACTTAAAACTTGGAAGCATGATTAACTGCGATGCTGCCTTTTTCTGTTGGTGGTCTTTCAACTTGCTGAAACTRCAGAGTGTAGTTCACAAATTGCTGAACCTGTCTTTCCTTGTAAGCATTAATAAAAGAGAGACACATAATCATCACTTTGGTGTCTCRTCATGTGATAATGAGTTACATGAAACCACCATCATATGTTTGAGAAATAAGAAAGTTCGGATGATGCTAGGATTTATGGAGGAATAATATGTATGTTTGATTAGGTTGTTTTAGTATTCATTGCTTCCAAGTCCAATGGTTCAATGTGAGAGCAAGTCCAGTTGAGTTTGCTAGCAGCAAGATAACCATGACATTGACAATTGACATATGAACTTTTGGGTATCTTGGGTGGTTTTGTTTTGTGGTAGAAGAAATCTGATCTGTGCTCATAGCTCTTTTTTCCGAAACTAAGATAAGTGTCGGTAGTGAATGAGGTGGTAAGGTTACTTGCATTTGTGTCCAAAGAGGACAAAATAGCTTGGATTGAGGCACCCTTATTAGCTGCTAATAGAAATATAAGGTCATTTATTTATTTATTTTTTATGATCCATTTCACTTTTTGGATGAAAAATATCTGAAGGTTATGTGATACTCAAGAGGGGGGGGGGTGAATTGAGTAAAGTTAATGATAACCAATTTTCTTCTTTTGCTTTCGGACTTAGAATGAGGAACCAGTTGGGCTGGTTCCTGTACGCTCGGAATATAAGTAAACAATAAAGAACACACATATTTAATGAGGTTCACCCAACTCTGGGCTAAGTCCTCCTATCCTAAGTTCTTTTATTAATCTACTCCGAAAAACAAAGAACTTGCTCACTCTACTTTTCCCTACTCCGGGAACCAGCACACCCACACTCAACTATGAATGTGCACTCGACTCACACTCGTAAGTCCAACTTTGTGTTTGAACTCACAAACACTCACCAGGCTTCAACCCTTTGTTGAATGCCTTAAATAGCAATTTTCTCTCTTATGAATGACTTCTTAAAGCTAAGTAAGAGAATGTTTAAGCTCGACTAATGCTCGTGTATGACTCAATAGTAATGGACTTGTGCTTTTTGTGTTTTTCTCTCAAAAATATTATGCTCTTTGATCTGTCGAGAGAGTTGTGAATATGTAAGTATAGATGTGTATTTATATGTATATCGATTTAAACCCTAGTTTCCATAAATTATACTTGCCAAACAAGGCAAGATTTAGATTTATGGAAAGTATTTATCTTGTTCTATTTTATCCTAGGGAATTAATCGAACAAGATATATACTCCAAGGTTTAAGCAACATACACATATTCATCTATATTTCCAGCTCAAAATTCTTTTCAAAATATCCTTTAAAATATTTTAGAAAAATCTTTTTTCAAAACCGCAGCCAATATTCCATTTAGGAACACAACTGGTTCCCCAGCTTGGTTCTTGAGTGGTTATGAATTCTGTTCCAAGCTTTGTACCAGAATTCATATCATACTCAAAACACTTAAGGCACTTAGTTATTTACTATTCAATCATACCACAGAGCATATTACATGAAACTAAAATTAAACTTTAGAGACAATTCTTCGAATCTTCATGTAATCTTCAAGAACTTGAATCTTCCTTCAACTACTTCAATTATGAGCACACGTCTTTCTTCGAATGTCTTCGAAAGGATTCACACTTCAAATCTTGGAATCAATCTATTACTGCACATATAACAATGTTAACATGCAATAAAAGATATATGACTTGTTTTCAGCATAACATCAAGGAAACGCTCGAACTGGTTTTTACCAGTGAATGAGCTTTTCATGTAATTAGCTGTTCCCTGTGACAAACAAAGTTAGTTTCAAAGTATTCACAATAAATATTAACTTTGTCTGAGAAAACAGTATCCCAAACCAGCTGGTTCCCAGAACAACTATATTCTTATTTAAGCATCCTGTTTCCTGTAATGGTTGTCATCATTCAAAACTTAAGGGACTCAACAAATTATCCTTGATCATTCTTTTCTTGGATGAAAAATTGTGATATTTTGGTTAAGAAGTTATTGTATTATTACTAATTACATTTAGCCTGTATCTTGTTACTTTACTTTTGTGTTATAAATAAAATTAGTTTTTAAGTATCTTATTATTATTAAAACCTTATTAGCTCTTTATGAATGTATTCTAAACTCGTCAAAAACATACAAAATATGATGAAACTAATAACAATTAGAATTTATGTCTTTTCCCCCTTTTATGATCCATCCACCTTGATTTTAAATTTCTCACCTTGATTTTAAATTTGTAGTTATCATAATGTATTAGAACTTATAATAGGGAAAAAGACGAGTACTAATAATAATTGATATATTAGCTTTTCCGTGATGGATATCAATTCAAACAAAATTTAATATCATAAAGTGGAACATGGCGCGCCGTGCGCCGTGAAACACTAGTATAAAAAAATGTGAGACGAGAGATCTGAGCAAATTGAAAAGAAGGAAATGAGAGTGTGTGAGTTGGATAGTCACGAGCAAACAGAAGTAGGGGCTGCAAGCTTCTAGTGGGCTTGGTATAAGGCCCATATTATTATTGCTATGGATTACTAAAATCCGTCCCTAATTTAGGGACGTATGCTCATCCGTCTTAAATTTAGGGACGGATAACGAAAATCCGTCTCTAAATTTAGGACGGATATTAAAAAATCCGTCCCTAAAATATAACTCATATCATTGAATAATTTTTCGAATAATTGTAAAAATCAAATTAGCGACGGAATTTATAAATCCGTCTCTAAATTAGGACGGATTGAAAATTCCGTCTCTAAATTAGAGACGAAATTTTCAATCCGTCCTTAATTAGCGACAGATTTGTAATTCCGTCTCTAAAAAATTTAGAGAAGGATTATAATTTTCTGTCTCGAAATTAAGGACCAGAACCCGGATCTAAATTTCCGTTGCTATATGCCTGTTTTTTTTAGTGAAAAAACTCTTTTAGTTTATGTACGCATAACGTGCACCAAAAAACTAGTATCAATAGAAGGTTGGCTCTACATCAACTGTCAATGGTGCCCACTGCCCAGTTCATCGACCAAGTCTAAGACTTGATACAAATACGAAGTAACAAATTTTGTAATGCTGATCATGAAAATTAGAGTAATGAATTGAAGTAATGAGACAAAAAGAATCGTGAATTTTGTTACTACGTTGTGAGTCATGCCTATACAACGATGGTCGATGGAAGGGACACTACTACTAAGGTCAATAATACATCTATAGACTAATGGATTCAGGTTAACAAGGATTCATGCTAATGCTTGCTTTGTTCGTTTTCCCGACTCAAAAAAGCTACATCAGAAATCGTTTGGTTTCCTCCATTGGCTTCTAAATCTTTCCAACCTTCAAAGCTGCTTGCCCTTATAATGTATACCTGGATGCGAAAAAAATACGAACCACCATTTCATGAGACAGAACATTCGACACAACAAACCCAATTGGAGGAATAGAAAGTATGTGACCTTAAGAGTTGTGTGGTTGATCACTTGGAATACAACAGCATCGCCGTCAACGAGTTCATGTGCCAATGCAAAGCCCCTCCAACCTCCGCTGAGGCCTGTTTTTCGCCTTAAGTACACTGTCGGATACTCGTCCCCCTCTTCGTCCACCAGTGTCACCATTCCATCATTACTAGGTAAGCTTGACTTGCAGAAATCACTCGGAAGACCCTGCAACGACTCAAGTYCAAATTAAACCCAACCACCGGTSACATATGAACCAAGTGAAATCATCATTAAGTTAAATTTACCAGCCAAAAACAACCAGTGACATGTGAAGGAAGAAGTGGTCTGATGACAGTGGGATAGCCTTCTTCCTCCAGCTTAGCCACCAATTTCTCTGCTTTCTCGATTGTGTACGCTCTTTCTTCATCTGTTGCATACATGTTGTTTCCCCTCACTACCCCATAAGTCCTACAATGCCCCAACAAATTAATTTAATACAATCTGTATCTTAAGTGACAAAATCTTAAATGCTAATTCAGATTACAACTTGCAAACATTTCCAAGTGTGTTTGAACGTCAGAAATCATTACTTTCCAATGTGATGATAATAGTATGATATAGAATTAATCATACATTAATGGTTAATGGTAAACTAGTTTCCACTTCAATTACCAACAATGGCATTTAATCAATGAAATCACAATTTAAAGCTAGCATACCTTTAACAGAAATTTCCCTTATGTTGGAGTCAATTTATTCAAATAATGGTAATCAAAGGTTAGTTTACTCACACATTTGTCACAATAAAACCTTACATCAATCAAATTCAAAACATTTAGTGGATTTGGCTACATGAACCAAAGTTTACWTAAAAATTGAAATCAAAACGATTGTTGGAGTTCATATATATTTTCAACCAAGATTGAGAGCAGATTAGCAGTAAGTAAACAGGACTTAGGACTTACTTTCTTGGGGTGGATATTCGAGGCACTTGAACCTTAAAACACAAAAAAAATTGAACACTGAAAAAATCAATTCAACAATCAAAAGAAAAATAAGATAAAATTGAAACACGGGTGATGAAGTGAACACCAACTTCAACATAAGTAGGAGCAGGATTTTTTGCAACTCGAGCAGATCTTCTTACTGCTATCATTTTCTTCTCCACTGTTTTGGCCCTCCCAAACTTCTTCATCTGTCCAATTAAATCATCAAATACCATACTAAATTACTAATCATACTATCCCCTTCAATTATGAGCACTTGCAAGATTTTCCAAGTGACAAAACGATGTAAAACAGTCATTTAAAAATCATCAATAATAATGAAACGATGAAATTTTCAAATGTATCCATTCTSAAATTCATGAACTRCAAACTTATATTCTCAAATTCAAAGAGTGAACAAGAACAATCATAGAAAAGAAGAGAAATTACAGGAGAAGATTTAGGGGAGAGATTAGAGAGAGATTGAGACAGATGGAGGAGTTTGAGATCATCCAAGCGTTTCTTATTCTCTTCAACTCGTTGCTGACGTCTTTCTTCGTATGTCATTTTCCCCATTTTTCGGGCACAATGTATGATGTCTAATATT